>CAJNIZ010000758.1:107495-134975 GCA_905231905.1 Symbiodinium pilosum | reverse complement strand
ATGAGCTATGGACTAAATTTAGGTTTGGGGAGACCTATAGGGGACTAAGCCCTAAACCCTAAACCCCAAACCCTCAACCCTAAACCATGTAGGGTTTTTGGGGGGACCTATTTATGGATATACCACAAATTTAGTCCAGGGCTCAGATCCCAAGGCTGCAGCAGATGCAGATGCAGCAGGAGTTTCTGGGTTGTTGAAGATTTTTTTGTGATTTCGGGTCTAGTTTTTAGGGTTTTAGGGTCTACGTTTTACGTTTTAGGGTTTTAGGGTTTAGCTTGTAGGGTTTAAAGGTTTAGGGTTTAGTTTTTTGGGGTTTTAGAGCTTAGTTTTTTGGGTTTTAGGGTTCGTTTTAGGGTTTAGGTTTTAGTTTTTTTTTGTTTTAGAGTTTAGGGTTGAGTTTTTAGGGTTGTAAGGTTTTGTTTGTAGACTTTTAAGGTTTAGGGTTTAGGATATAGTTTTTTGGGTTGTAGGGTCTAGCGTTTGAGGTTACCTGAACTTAGCATGTATTTAAAGGGAATGTGATCCATTTCGAGCAGTACCTCAACAGCATTCAAGGTTTGAGAAGCAGCAGCAGCTGCTACAATATCAGCAGACGCTTGTCCGGTGTAAGGTTGGTCCAGAATCCAGGGTTTAGGGGTTTAGGGTTTAGGGACAAAAAAGGGTTTAGGGTTTAGGGACTCCAAGATCGACCCCAAAAATATTACTATCCTTTGTATATGGTACCCCTAATTTTGGGAAACCCTAAAACCCCTTTAAATCCCTATATACCCCTTATATACCCTTACATTACCCCCTGGAACCCTTTCGAAGGTACCCCGAATTTTGGGACCCGCCCCAGAAATCAGAGTGACGTTTGAGATGTCTTGCGCCTTCTGCAGGATGCAAGAAGATTTTCATGCTGAACTTGTTAAATGCTCTTCGTTCTTGTGTCGTGTGGGGCTTTTCTACAAAGAGTTCGGCCATTCTGGTAGACCGCAGGAAAAAGAGGGATTCTGCGGTAAGCCACTGGTAATATGCAGGTTGTCGTGACTGTCAGCATGACATGGTCTTCTTACAAAAGTGGCGTGAAAGTCAGCATGATGGCAGTTTTGGGATTCTGCCCTCAGCAACGATCTGTACGCCCACCGTACAAAGGATGCAAATGTTCCGGCAGCGCTTTCACACGACTGGCTGCTCGGGCTTGCAAGTTCTGTTTTGAATCCTGATCTTGCGCGGAGTCAGTACCACAAGTGGTGATAACATAGTGCACATTGAGCTGGGTGTCGAGTTGTTGCTTGAAGGAATTATATGCAAGCAAGCAGCCCCTTGGCATCAGACTGGGGACTCGGATCTGAGTGACAAAAGTATAGGTTCCATATGGTATCATTTAGGCTGCATAGCTTTCCGTGACAGCTAGTCTGTGGCTGCAACCATGCAACATTACAGATGTTGATGGAAGCAACCCTTATGACCCTACACGCCTGAGGCCCTGCGAAGGATTTTCGAATGTAGGGATGAACCCGCAGAATCTCATCACCAAAAACTTCAGGACCCTGATTTCAGTCTGAGCAGCAACCCTAAACCCTAAACCCTAAACCCTAAACCCTAAACCCTAAACCCTAAAAATCTGTAGGAGATTTCATAGGCGTCTTCGCCCAGGCCACAGCCAAGCAAGCAATCTGCTGCAGCCGGAAAGGGTGGCAGAGGACCTCGATCTCCTCAAAGGGGGGTTAATATAGGGGATGATATATAGGTATTTTACAGGGCTTATCAAGGGGGATACTAGGAGTTTAGACTATAGCTCATATCAAATTTCTCCCAGCCCCTTGTGAATAATATTCATTAGTGTAATATGATGCAGATTTTGCCCAATATGTCTCGGGCTTGAGGGTGCTGCATCAAGAAAAATGGCGAAGCAAGCGGACTTCATGACATTTGCTATACCCCCATACTGAAAAGAAAGTGCAAGTATCAAGAAGAGTCGTGGGGTTTAGGGTTTTGGGTTACTGAGTTTGGCACACAGATGTTCAAAACTGGATGATTCAGCAGTGGCTAGCCATAAGCTAGCTTCGTCCCTCCATGCCATGAACCTGGAAACCTACAGGATTAGGGTTTCAGGTTAGGGTTTAGAGACCCCAAATGCTGAAACCTCAGCCCCAGACCCAAAACCCCCAAACCCTAACAGCCTGAAGCCTAAACCCCGAACCTAAGGGACAAACAGAGGAGCCCCGTAGCCGGCAAGTGTCCAAGCAGAAGTCGCCTCAGAGTCAGCTACTTTGCGGCTTTGTTGTTTTTTTTCGGTTGCAAAAGGGCTTAGTTTGTCCGTTTCAGGCGGTGGCCTGAAAGCAGCCGAAATCACCCCTTTGCGATTCCATGTCACTTTGATGGAGGGAGGTCGGGGAACTTGTAGCTTTGAAGATCACTATTAGGCTTCTACATCTCTGCTTCCGTGCGAGGTCTCGCAAGTACGGTGGAGGTGTAATGTGACGATCTCATCCCGCCCCCCTAATGGCAACGTATACTTCACATGGAAAAGGCATGGGATGCTACAATCTAGCTGCTGTGAGTTGGGATTCTGCAAGTGCTGCCTGAAAGCATGCCGTTTGAGACATCAAAAGGCTATTTTTTGGCTCTTCAGGGGTTTCCACGTTGCCAGTATCGCTTGAACTTGAGCATGCCATGACGTTCTATTCTATTCTTTCTTGCACAGGTCCCGCACAAGCACGGAGCCGATATCAAAGGCTCGCGGCATTCAGTTCTTGAAGTTGGGGTTCCTGGCGGCAGCTGTTTCAGCGCTAACATAAATATCATTATGGAGTTGTTCCGATGCTGTGACCCTAGTCGAAAGCCAAAGACAATAATGCAAAAGGTCATTTCTGATGTCACTGAATGGGACTGGAAGAAGTGCAAGCTTTGAAAGCCAAGCTTCCGCACGGCCATGCACGATTGTTGTGCAATCAGGCCCAAATCGAACCAACCCGTGAGGGCATGGGGCGATTCATTCATGGTGGAGGAAAAGAGGACACCAAATACGACACCGCTACATCCGTGCCGGTGCTTTGAAGTTTGCAGACATTCCAATCCCGTGATGCCACGGCAGACCATGAATTCCTGCATCCCATGGCCCTGGAATGCAGACATTATTTTGTGGCTTTTCAAAGGCTAGTCACCCTCCTGTTCAAGCATGTATTGTCTATCCATGCCTGAGCTCCAGCAAATCTCTGTATGCGGCATCACATTTGTGTTGGCACAAACCCTCCCACTGCCAGGCGTCAAAGCAGCGTGCCGCTGCGGCCACAGCTGCTACCAACGTTGCTGCAGCTACACCTGCCGCTGCGCAGAGATGCTTGGGCGGCTATGGTTCTCTAGGACGCTTGAGAGCTTGATGAGAATGCCTTTGCGGTGTGGGTCTGCAACAGTTGACTTGTGTTCACCTTCTGGTTGGCATGGGGTATATGATTTGTATTTGCCATCGTAACTCAGCCAAATGACAGTCGCTACCTTTTTGACTGCGGCTTGTGCTGCAATGCTACCAATAACAACAACAACAACAACTGCTGCTGCTGCTGCTGCTGCTGCTGCTGCCAACGCCACTGCCCTCGCCGCCATCGCAGATGCTATTGCCGCCCAGCTACAACAAACAGCTCCAACTCGTGTCGGAATACCGAAGCTAAGGACCTGCGCGGAAGACCATGAAGGTGGGATGGAAACTGGGGGTTCTTTCAAGGGACAAGATCCAGCATGACTTTCCGCACCTTTAAGCCGGCTCTCTTTAGTTGTATCTGCAGTCTCGAGTCTCAACTGTGCATATATGCCGAATGCGGGCCACTAAAGCAGTAAAGCCCCAAAATGGGGGGCTCTCCAGGATCCAAGGCATTTATGGAGATGCTGAGGAGAATGCAAGTTTGCCCTTACTATGAGGGTTCTGTATGTGTTGTTTGAGTTCTGAGAAACTCCCAGACATGAATCTCAGAATATGCTTGCAAGCACTTGGGAAGCGCAGAGGAGATTGTGGAGGAGGTATTTACACCGCCAGACACCGAGGCAGATTTCGTGTTTTTGTTGCAGGGCTTTGGGATCCTCAGGGCTGTGCGGTAGCGGTGAGATCTCGGACCCAGGGCAAGACCTGATAGGGCTGATAGGGTCTAGGGCCTAGGGCTGAGGGCTTGCATAGGGGTAAGGGGGTTCTGGGGGCGTGAAGTTTGGACAAGTTGCGGCATGAGGGAAGCAATGCGGAAGACGGAAATCCAGTTTTCTTGTTGGAAATAAGTTCTGTCAAGAACCTAAAGTCTAAGCGCTTAACCCTGTACTGACCGGGTTTGGAACCAAACGGTTGGCCTGGGGCTCAGGCTAGGGGGTTCGGTTTGGCTCTGTGGCTTCCTGGCGCCTGCAGTTCTAGACTTGCGGCTCGAAACAAGGCTGCAAGGTTGGGCAAGTTTGGGATCTCGAGAGTGTGAGGTCTATTTTCAAAAAGCTGGACCATGCTGGTTGTTGACGTGGCTGTCGAACTTGCTTCGTGCCAAGCCTCGTGTACCGATTTTATGGATTTTTCAGCCTGACTTTACTTGGGCTTTTGTGGGACTCTGCCTTTGGATCACGTGCGCATACTCCATATTCGACTCTGCCTACACATCCCTGCTGGAATACCTGTGCACAGCGCAAGCATCCTCCTTCCTGTAGTGTCTGCTACGTGCTTCTTGCTTTAAGCTCAGCTTGACCAATCAAACCTCGTGCTGAGGCAATAGACCCACCTTCAGTTCACAACAACAATTTCTGGAGAACACTGTGAAAGCCGTCATAGAACTAACATAGTAATACATTCAAGAAGCTGGAAGAAGCTGAAGCCACTTTTCAGTATGGAAGTTTGAGTTTAGAAGAAGGTTGCTATGCCAGTTGCTGGCCTTAAGCATTCCTGAACTTGCAGCCGGAAAGTTGCCGGTCTTCGCCATTCAAAGCCAGAGTTTTTCTCGTTCACGGTTTGTCCTTTAAAGCTATGAATTCAGCAATAGGGCAGTGGCAGCCCAAAACTAGATCCTAGACTTTGATACTGGCACCAGATCTGCAAGTCTGTCAGGCAGAGTTTGAGCTGGAGGATTGTGCCGAGGAGACCTTTGGTAATCTACATGGTGAGCCGAGGTTTTGCGTGGGTATCATGGGAGATGTGCAACTCTTAAATAAGGTTATGTAAGAGGGTTTCGGCTTCTCTTTCATGGCTCCTTCTTCCAGGGCCCTATGATACTCAGGATCATCATAGGTCAGATGCGTAAGAATTCAGGGATCCAAGCATGTTTCTCAATGCGATACGGTTCGGTCATGTTTGTGCGGGAAAGTCCCAATTACGGCAGACTTTCGGCGGCTGATTTTGGAGTGCATCGCAGTGTTTTGGCATGAGTTCGAGGCAAAACCGTCCCAGACTGCCGACCACCTGCTAAGGGTGAGGGCTGGGGCTTTCTCTCCCGAAAGCCCCAAACCTTTTGTGTTATCATTACTATTCTTATTCGTACTGTTGTTGCCATTACTATTACTATGATTATTACTATTTTGCGCAAAGTGGAAGCCCCAAACTCTCAAATTTCATCCCTTGCCGCATGCTTCTTAGCAGGAGATCATTGTCGGGCCGACGAATCACGCGGTGCAGCCCCTGACCTTTGAGGAGTGCAAACTGGGAGTGTCTGAAAGCTTTTTAGGTCCCATCGGGCACCTACCATTGTTCTCATCAGTAGTAGTATTTTTATTGCTATCATTACCAATACTGTTACTATCGCCATTACTACCACTATTATTTTTACCGTGATTAGCCGTGGATCTCCAACAGTGTGAAGTGATTCCCCATTTGCATCCCATTCCTGAGGAGCTCAAACTCTAGGTGTTCACTTGGGGAGATGTTTTGCTCTTGGATTCAATTGCATCTTGTCTCTGTGCTTCTCCTGGGGTGGTGATAGACCGCTGAAATCACCTTCTGGGAAGGCCTCAAGGCAGAAAGAGTTTCAGGCCAGTACATTATGGTATATCATAGTCAACTATGGTATATTATAGTACAAAGGGTACCCCCATGAAATGCATTCTGAGTTGGCAGTTGGGCTTCGAGACGATCTCTCAGGATTTCGG
Organism: Symbiodinium pilosum; assembly: GCA_905231905.1. Lineage (NCBI taxonomy): Eukaryota > Dinophyceae > Suessiales > Symbiodiniaceae > Symbiodinium > Symbiodinium pilosum. The sequence continues at coordinate 128,888 of CAJNIZ010000758.1, read as the reverse complement.
TGTTAGGCCATTAGGATTTATATTCTAGAGTTCTGGAGAGGCCCGCCATATTGTGACAGTGTATCCAAAAGGCAGAGTTCTGGCAAAAGCGTATCAAAGTCTGTATAAGGTCTTGAGAACAGTTTTCCTGAGAATCCTTCTGAAGGTCCCCATGCCAGGAAAGCTGGAGGCTTGCAGTCCCTAAACCCTAAACCCTAAACCCTGTTTCGTGCGGAGGAGAAAAGGCGCGTCAAAAAAAAAAAAAACCCTAAACCCTAAACCCTAAACAGCCCTGGGGGCAGGACCTGTGGATCCAAAGCTCTACGGCTGACGAGCAGCTTACCTATCCAGTGGGTAACCTTTCACTTGTTTACAGCCAGTACAAACAAAAACGTTATTCCTGGCAACGCCCACAACCCAAATCCCCAATATAAACCCTAAATAGTGATTTTCCATTGTATTTTCCATTATCCCAATAGAACCCCAATAAAATATCGTATAATCCCTAGAAGCTGCCTAAAATCTAAACCCTAAATAGTAGCTTCCATCTTCTTTTTCAATTTCCCTATATAAACCCTAAACCCTAAAACCTGAACCCTAAACCCCAATAGAACCCCAAGGAAGCGTCCAGTGCGTAGTCGCTCCTCTGTGCTCGCAGTCGCTGGGCAGGATGTGGAGTAGAAGTAGGCAAATGCAGAGTAGGAACTAGGGGGACCCCTATATAGACCCCCAAACAGGGTTTGGAGTTTAGGGTTTAGGGTCTAGGGTCTAGGGTTTAGGGTTTGGGGTTTAGGGTCTAGTATTTTTACGACTGGGGATAAGAATGGAGTTGGAAGGAGGGCGGGCTAAGTAGCGTGAAGGGAGACGACCATAACTTGGCCTTCTTTTGCAGCAAAAGCAGCTACCACGTTTCAGATATTGAAGTTTCTATAGCACATCCTTGAATCTCGAAGCATGCTACCAAAAAATAGCACACCCCAAGCCTCTGAGAAAGCACGGCGTATAGGAAGATAGAATAACCAGTCCACATGATACTATCAGGCTGATTGAAAGGGCAAGCGCCGCTCCTCCTACTTGTCGTGTCTCTGTGCGCAGTTGCCTATAGGATCCTTTGTCCCTTTCGAGCTTGCTTCAAAGGTATCTGATGTTCTCCGCCTCCGGCGCAGCCTCCCCGACGCAGCCGAACCGGCGCAAGCCTGCTGACCGCAGTGAGACCTAAAGCCCATTTCCACTTTTTGAAGATGGTCCTGTGTTTTCTCCAAGTTTTCTGGGGAACCAGGTGCGCTCTTTTGGGTCCCTGGTCCACAGCTGCGAGACCGGAGCGCCTTGCAGGTGCGATCGCGACGGTGAGGTTTTGGGTTGCTGGAAGGGTTCCGAGCTTGGCGGTTTGGTGGTTGGATCTGTCAGTCTTCACTGACCCGTTTGCAGGTTTCTTTCTTCTTGTTTTTTCCAAGTGTTGTAGGATTCCAGGACGCCAGCAGCCGAAATGGTTGTCAACCAAGTTCCACCCGTTTCTATATGGAGGGGACGCTGAGGGAGGGCCTGTTGTTGGGTTTGCAAAGCCCCTTGCCTTCCAGGCCCTGCATGTTCGAGCGCGTGCCGGGGCGCTGTAAGAAGTCCTGGCTTTGTGCTGCTCATCTTCAATTTGGTGATGACTTGCTGTGGACGTTAGGCCGAGTGACCTCTGACGATGCATCAACGCAGTGAGGGTGTAGAATTAGAGCCGTTCTGAGTAGTTTCCTGGAATTAGAAGTTTCAAGAAGTGTAACAGAACATGCTTGGAGATTCATCGGTAGTCAGAAGCAGGGTAGTGTAGTAAATGTCCAAAGCCAAGTAAAGGCTACAGCTGCCCAAGTATCTAACGCCACCTATCACTATCACTACAAGGAAACCTCTAAGTTGGGATTCCTTGTTTCGCGCTCAAACTTTAAGTTCATGGAAGCTTCGCACTCTTTTCTGCAAGGCAGAATGAAAGAAGCAATCCTTTGGGCCCTCGCTTGACACGAAAACTTAGGCACCAAAACCAAAACCATGAAGCCTGGCACTTCTTCTTCTTCTTCTTACTGGTACTACTGCTACTACTACTGCTGCTGCTGCTACTACTGCTTCTAGTACTAGCACTATTATTAGTACTATCCTCAGTCGTCACAATCGGTTTAATTTGTAAGTACTACTACAGCCAAGCCCCAAGCTTGCAACCTCAGTGCTTTGGAGCTGAGGACTTTTGCCACCTCCATTCTGGGCGCAAGAAGAAGGGCTCAGAGACAATGACGGGCTGAGGTCAAACCATGGAGGAATGGAACAAATCCAAAGTACCCTTTGATAGTTATGTATAGTTATAATGTTACTAGGACTACAGTACCCTTATTCTTACTCTTGTAGGCAAGTTAGTAGAATTACCTTTTTTATGCGAAAAGTTTAGAGCCTATTTGAGAGTGATGCGATGGGATATAGGATGCCTATATGAGGTTATTTGCTTGCTGCTAAGCGATGAGTCTCGAGTCATGCGTAGCAACTCCTTCAAGTACATCGGAATCCAGAATGCACTTGGGTGCCTGAAAAACAGGGTAAGCTTTGGAGCTTTTTGAGATAACAACGTTATCCTACGTCTCGAGGTGTCTCGAGTTTGGCATGTGGGCCTGGGTCCTAGGTCATGATGAATAGAGGAACGATGCGGAATCTGGACTATCGTACGGGGCATTGGACGCGTGTATTGCGTGCGGCATGCCGACCTGGCCATCCTGGATTGAGCGCTCTACCCGTATTATTATATACATAAATACATATATGTATATATGTATATATGCATGTATATATACATACATGCACATTTTCACATGAATGCGCATGTATGAATGGATGACTGAACGAATTAATGAATGAATGTATGTATGTATGCAGCCCTGACATTTTTCACAGGTGGCTGATTCCAGGGGCTCTGTTGCGAGTGGTCCCGTCTTGCATTGTGATATTGAGTTTCTTGGTAGACCTTCGGAAATGGCAGCAGAAAGATACATGCTGTCCACATCCCTAAGGGGGCCATGAGGTTTGCCAGCTTGCCCGGGTTCTCATCCCTGAGTGCCACTTCTTGTCCTATGGCCCATGGGACGTTTCGACTTGGAAATTGGGCGGGCTGTCCATGCCTGAGATCAAGAAGGCACTCCAGGCCTTGCTCGTAGTCAGTAGTTAGGGAGGGCTGAAGTGCTGAAGAGAATAGCAGTAGGAATGGCATTGCTGTGGTTGCTTCATGGCTGGTCGTTCGTAGGTCCAGCGGCGTAAACTCTTGGCTGCAGAAGTCACAGTAAAATGTTAGTGATGGTGGTGATGGTGGCTGCGCTGGTGGTAGTGGTTAGCGGGGATGGAGTTGGTCGCAGAAGAAGTGGTGAAGGTAATGATGATGTCGGTGGTAGTGGTGCTGCTGATACTGGGGATCCTTGGGGAGTGGTGCTGTCATCTAGGGTTTTTTTTTTTTTCTGAAATACGGGGTACCTCATTGGGGGTCCCCATAAGAAAATAGAATAATGGAGTATATTGGGATTGGGGTTTCCCTATTTCTGGAACCTGCCATGTGTGACAGTACGAGCAGTAGGTATGATTCGAAGGCATGGCGCAAGCCCGCCATCTCTTATCTAGCAAAATGTTGGACCTGCCGCAGGGCTCAGCCCGTGCATTAACCCGCCAGAAATGCATCCGAGCACATGCCCTTCCTGGGATCTCTTTTCCTTGTTTAGGTTATTGTCAGCAAGATCATGTAGCGGATCTATCCAGCTGTTTTTCCATCCTTACCATCGTCAGGGTTTAGCTGACGCGCATCTACCTAGAAATTCAAGTGTGGTTCACAGTACTGGTTTTGGTAATGTAGCACATCTTCAACGGTGATTCATGTTTGGAGCAGAGGCTTGTGAGTAGAGGCCAGCAAGCCGCGGCCAACTACGAGCTTTAAGCATGGAACGAAAGCCGGGTCACTCCATGATGACCCCTCAACCCTTTGCCCATTTTGAGGGATTTTTATTCTCACTCTTCTGGTATATGCAGACTTTATTACCTGATCTAGGGAACAGACATCCACCAGCCATACTGAGACCGTTATCTTAAGCTTAAGTCGCAAGGCAAATCCAACGCCAATCGGCAGTCCAAACAATCTTGCAGTCATGCGAATGTTTGCCACCCAGACCTCGCTTCACCAAGGCCCAAAGGGACTTCCCTCTACCTCAGTAGGTGACAGCAGAGCTGAAGGTCCAGAATATCTTGAGGGTTGCCTGGGATCATGAACCAGAGACTGCAGACATTCCCATGATTGAAGTCGCTCGCCAAAGTTCTTGAGAAGCAAGTTGAGCACTTGCGACATCGCGTGCTCTGGTGTCAAAAAGAGCACGCTTGCAGCCCGAGCACTTTCCAATCAGAGTGCCTTTTTGCAGGGGGAACGCGACCTGACTTCACTGTCTGCGAATTAGACAGAGTGCTATAGAGTTGTCCAGTGAATGCTTGAAGCCGACAGGTGCAACTGGGATGTGTGATACCTACGAATCTGCAGCATTGTGCATAGCTATAGAGCGGCCTCAATTCAACAGCCTGCTCGGTGCAGTTGGAATGGCGCGATTGTTTCATAACCTACGCCCGGAAAGAGTCATCAGCCACCAAGAACTGCACATGCCTTCGCATCCGGCAGGAGTACTTGTCACAGCACAAGATCAAAAAGGAGATGAACAAGGCGCTTTTCTGGTGTAATACCAGATTTTGGATGTCAACGGCAAGGTAGATGACTGACAGACCTGTGTACAAAGAACAGCAGTTGCAAATCCTGATTTGGAAGATGAAGGGCTGAGGGGGCCGCTGATACCCTTCCGTGAGTCCATCTCCCTCAGCAAGCTGTGATACTGGTATAAGACTCATTTTGAGTCACGCTTCCTTAGAATAATGCACCCCTTTGTGGCGCCCTGAACCTGTGTTGAGCAGCAGGGATCCTTGTCTGTTGGGCATGGCCCCTGCCCAGTAACGGGGAGCCCAATATAATTGCCACTATCCCTTGCTGTTGTATCAGTGGGTGGGGGCCTAGCCGTCTGGCTTGCGTGCTTGTCCTTGTCCTCTCTGAAGACAGGCAGTCAAGGAGCTCCTCAAGACTGCGATGAAGCAGGCTGGGGAATGGAGCATAGGGATTGAGAGACTGCAGAGGGTTGTGCTAGGCGCCTTGTGTCGTAGTTCCAGTCAGAACCACTGAAATTTCAATGACCGCGCGCTAGAGAGACGCCATGTTACGGCCACCAGTGATATCGGAGCTGCCGCAGATGCAAGAAGTCTAGCTCAACCCATCTCTGTTGGGATATGGCATTCTGCCCTCAACTTTGGCACGAGGTCAGGCGAAAGGTACCCAGTGTAAGGATGTCCAAGTCTAGGACAGAGAATGAGGCTTACACAGCATGGTACCAAACTTTCTGCCGTCAGTGAATTCCTGCGAATACAAGGTGCCAGAAGAAGGCAGTTTCCCGGCAGAACGGCAAGTGAAGTTTGTGACATGCGAGTGATAGAATCTTCGGCCTGACAGCCCTAACACCCGGATATAGTGTCCCAAGTCGAATTTCATGAGGAACCTTTCGACAGCAGCCTGAACCATGTGGCAGGACCGTGTCTGTGCGATCCTGGAGGAGTCAGAGGCACCTGCCATGGCTTTCTGGGTCCCTATAGGACAGCTTGTGCATCTTGAGGAAGGCTTTGACCCTGTAGCGCAGCAATGTACACGCGAAGGTCGATTATTTGGATTCATTCCGAGTGTTGAGTTTATGGTGGAATTGGTGCTTGGGATTGGACGTTCAGGATGTTGCTTTATGGTGTGCTGGCAGCCCAGAGGTCGAAAGCGCCAGCTAGTTCAGTTCTGGTGCTTCCAACAGTTGAGAACCATTGTTCTGGAGTCAAGGGGCTCTCCAGGGCGTAATCGGTGTGAGCTTGTGCCCAAAGCCTGCAAGTTTGCATGTAATGTAGAGGCCTGAACAACTATGAATATTCATGCTCCTAGATTCCTTGTATAATTATAGATAGTATAGGGTACCTCAAAGCAGACTTCAACATGATGTTGTTACAGATCAAGGCCCCTAGGCGCAAAAAGGCCGCTATCAGGACGACTGTCATTTGCAAGGAGAGCATATCAGCTTCCATGTTTCTATAGGGGGGCCCTGAACCCTAATCCCTAAACCCTCAACCTAAACCTCTTCCGTGTTTGTTTTGGAGGGGAGGGTACGGCAAGCTGACCCAGGTCGAAGCAATCCTCACCACAATGGAGTATTTTGAGCCCCTTGCCTGCAAGTCATTGGTTTGTTGTCTGACCTCGGGCCGAGCATGTGTGGTAGTTTCCCAGAATAAGAATAGTGTCCCTGTATGCCACAGATGTAAGGTCCCCGCCCTAAACCATTGTTTCTTTTGTGTGACTGGACAGCTGCAAGTGTTCAGCTTGATTGTCATCCGTCTGCGTGCGGAAATCGCGTTCCAGTTTGGCGCATCCTCAAGTATAAGCCTGAATATCACAGTCTGTCAGCAAAGTTTCCATGTGATGATAGTTCCCCTAAATGGAGGGGCCCCAGTACACCCCAAAGTACTACAGTCCTTTTTATGCGGACCCCCCTAATCTTGGGAAACCCTCATGTCTGCTGATTTCATTCACTTGTTTTCTGACATTTTGGTAGGCCCACCCTGCCAGCCTTCCCTGCCAACTCAGGTTCGAGGCAGGAAGTGGCTCAGATGCACCATGCAAAGTCTCCCTGCTTAGTACTAGGGAAAGTGGGTTATATTTGGGATTCTCAAAGGGAAACTAAAGGGATCCATTCTATGGTTCCGTTAGGTAGAAGAGCCCTTGTGTTGGGATAGCCACGGGACTAGAATCTGTTTTCAAAACCATATGTTGTAGTGGGGATCAGGGATTATATGGCATGATGGGGTTTTGCAGCGGAAGAGGGAGATTCTAGCGGGACCCAAGCTCTCCAGCGTACATAATCTTAGCGACGCCGATTCAGCTTATGAAGAAGCTTATCAGAAAATGCCCAGCATTTGCTCAGCGCGAGTAACTGGTATACTCAGGTCTCATTGTGGAGCAGGGGAAGATGGGCACCACTTTCTTCGTCACTGACACGGGCACCCTCGAGGTCTCCGTAAATGGCACCCCGGCATCAGCAGATATAACATGGGCGTATGTAGAGCACCACACCATGGAACGATGCCCACGTATGACCATTGTACAGAAGAGCTTTTTTTCAATACCAGCATATGTGATGCCAAATATGTGACACTGTTTGCTCGGTGTGTTGTCTATGGAAGCTTGGCACGTGTCCAAAAATTAGCGTCTGAAGACTCCTGAGCTGGGGACTCTACAAACTTTAGACTCTAGACACTGTCAAAAGATTCCAGGAGGCTAACTTCAGCCCTCGACATGTGATTTTTCATGCTATGTTATATAGTCTATTCCATAGTCTTTTCACGTTTTCCAATATTCTACCATGTTTTGGAGTCCTCACCAGGGTTTCATAGCTTTCCATCTGTTTCACATTATTCCAGATGTCCAAAATTTGTGTGACACTTCCCAGAAACATGGGGAAAATACGATAAATATGTGGAATGCACAGGGGAAAAGGTGGAAACCAATACGGATGCAAACTTGGCCAACCATACTCATTTCACATTTTCCCCGCTTTTTTGAAAAATGGTGGCTTCATGTTTTATCCACATTTCCGAGAGAGAGAGAACGGGTTGTCTTAGCCGTAGCTTGGATCCCTACGGGTTAATGCTGAGTCCAGGAGCTGCTATCACTGGATATCCCAAGAGGACCCCGATATACTATAGTCCCTATTACAGGGACCCCTGAAAAAAGGGGGAAACCCCTATAGCGGCAACAGCAAACCTGAGGCAACGTGGTGAACACGCTCATGGAGGGCAAGGCCTTTGGAGGCCAACGTTTGCCCGCCCAATCGTCCCTTTTTGCTCCTAGGGCCTAGGGTACACGAGTGGTACACGGTTTGTTGTCAGCACCGTCTTGCATCCGTAGTAGTTCCCTGATGGTCTTGGGCACGAAATGAAGTGCTCATGTGAGAACTGTGTCATGGGTGGCTTTGATATTCAAATTGAGGGCTTCTCAAATGGAACGAAGAATCAGGCTCAGATGGGTGGCATGACAGTGGACCTAGACAATAGACCAGATTCCCTCAAGCTCATGCATGTTGATCTTCGTCCTGGAAGCTTCTAGTGTTCTGAATACTTCGATCATATGGGTGGTCGTCAAAATTATGGTTCCTTTTTGGGTACCCTAAATGGTAGGTGCCGTATCATAATAGGGATCCAAAACAGGCCCATAATTTTGACAACCACCCATGTGTCAGACCTCAGGCTCTCACAACACCCTTTGTCTGCTAAGATCCAGCAACAAAACGTAAACTTTGTGGGAGATTTGAGCTTCCCAAAGCCTTCCCTGTGCAATCCTTGATGGGGATCCCCCTACACTTTTTGATTATAGCCTGAGTATGAATAACTGCTGGTTTGCTGTTAAGGAACTTGCTTCAAGTTACCATAAAATGGGCACGTACTACGCAAGAGGGGGTCCTTCTTATAGTTCCTTAACCGCCACCCGGTATATTTCCCAAACTCCTAAACCCTAAACCCTAAACCCTAAGAATTCCCAAGTTTCAGAAACCTGCAAATTGGCTGTCAGGCTTGGCTTTGCTGTACAACTGCCCCCGGAGCGCATGACAAGATTCATGGTTGTGGGTTTAATGAGGTCATGACTAATAAAGGGTTTTGGTAAACCCAACCCACAAAGTTAGGACCCTGTGACTATCATATGATGGTTCTAGGGTCCTAATTTTGGGGGTTGGGGTTACCAAAACCCCCCTATTAATAGTACAGGAATTCCAGGGCAACATCCTGCAGAGAGGACATCGAAGTAATCCTAGTAGCGATGCCCTGACCATTTGCCAGGCTTGGGCTCGCGGTGCTTTTTTTGCAAAAAGTATTTGCCAGACGCAGCACAAGTGCTCTGTCCGTGAGCTGTGATGATATCAGGTTAGTCTGCATGCAGAGAAACCGTGTGTGAGGACGGCCACGGTACAGGCGTTGAGCAAAGCCGGTGTTTGGGGAGCAAATGGCAACAACTTCAAGCAGGCGAGGGATGATGATGATGTCCAGGGTTGGATGTATGCATTTGTGGTGGAAGGGATGCCGTTCTGTCCAGGGACCCTACAACAAATACTGTGCCTAGCAGCAGCAAAGTTTGGAGCTTCCTGACCAGGTGCTCGCACAGAATGCCGCCAACCGCCAGGCACCTTCGTCTTGCTGGGGTGTTGTGATGAACATACCAAGAAGTTGGGTTGTGGAAGACAATGCTCAAGAACTTGTGACACACACCTGGCCGTGACATCGGGCACGGTCTGTCAAGGTCTCTCCAAGGAAGTGAAATGGCTGTTGGAAATATTCCTGCACTGCATTTGCATTACGATGCGAAGGCGAGTCGTGAAAGGTGAGTGCAAACACTGGCGGCAAAAGGTTGCAGGGCCCAAGGCTTTAAGTGTAAACCACAGCGGTGGCAGGCTGACAACCTCAAGTTCCTAGACTCCATCAAGGTCTTCGATGGCCTCAATCAGAAGCAGAAGGACTAACGTTCGATGGTGGCCGTCATGTTGCAAGTTTCGAGACACAAGGATGAGGCAGATGTTGCGAGACGTTGTGGTTCCGATCACTCACGCATTCGTAAAGCATGGTCAGAAACAGTACATGAGATTCGGGAACCCGTGCAGGAAAGCCAGATACCGAGAGCCAGAAAAGCGGGCTCTTGAATTCAGACAACAGAACCGTACATAAAACAATGCTCCCTGAGGTTCTGGTTTCTTCTGAGGGCGGAGGGTTTGGCTTGAAGCAGGGTGAGATCATGAAGTTTTGGGAAGGGGGTGAGTAGGTGTTGTAGGGTATTGGGGTCTTAGGGTGCCAGATCTGCATCTTGTATGGTATTTGGATGTAGGGTTACTTGATGTTGAAGTAGTGCTCAGGAATCCAGGTTTTCGGGCGTGCGGTTTTATCTTTTCTGAAAGCCCTACCCGAGGGTTCAGAGAGTGATATGTGCCATCATAAGTCCAGTAGAGTATGTGGAAATGGCGGTTGTCCTGGTCTAAGGCATTAGGCTTCTATAGTTTTATTCTCCGTGCAGATCGTCAATCCTTGACTCCCAGACCTGAGACTTTTCATGTTGCATGCCCGCTCTGTGGGTTCTTCAATTTGGGTCGCTATCCTGCGGATAGTGGCACTTCTGCGCATGTTGGGGGAGCAGTCCTGAAGTTTGATATTTATGGACTTGGAAATCTTAGGTTGGTTTAGATGTGGGGTGCCAGCACTACCTTAGCCTGCTTGTACTTCTGCTGTGCCTGCGAGCCTTTGCTCCCAGGTTCCTATGTTCCCTGTTTCCCCTGGCATCAGGACCAGATCGCATTGTCGGCATTCTCCGAGGCCTTCGAGGCCGTTCTGCGGTATTGTGCTTTGAGGGTTCCCAGCAGGAAGCACTGGGCATAGTCCCCAACATGGTTACCGTCCAGGCATGATGCCTCAGAGCTGAAAGGGTTTCCTAAAAACTCACCGTTTTTTCACGATTCAGGAGTATTGCGACCTCCCACTCTGCAGCCTGAAATGCTAGGCGGGTAGGAACAACAATCCGAGCCAGAGGTTCGTGGGCAGCTAGGTCTGGGATTTTGAGTGAGATAGCCATATTTCTACCTTGGTCTGCGCTGCTTGTAATCCTGCTTCTACTTGCCCATGCACTTCATGACAATCCTGGACAGGCCGGACAGCGCGTGGCGACTCAAGGGGAGTCCCTGGCTGCGATCTACTTCGCCGCATGGCTGGTCATGGTCATGGTTTGAGAGTATTTCTGTGTTGGGAGATTTGGGCTAGCCCCATGAGATGGATTGGAGGATTGATGAAGGAAGGTGCCCTTACATTGTGGTCTCGTTTCGTGGTGCGGTGCGGTTCCTGCGTTTGTTTACCCCTTGTGTAGGTTTCGTGTTGGGCTCATGTAGGATTTGGAAATGTGTGTTTCCCAAAGTGGTGATCCCTTTCTAGGGTAGTGCCACTTTCTATGAGGGTTAGAATGTTCTGCGCATACCTGATCTCTGACGAACGTTCCCAGACCCCCTAAAGGATCCAAAAAATGGAACCACCTAATAATCCCCCAGTTTCCCCAATGTAGTAATGGGTTCATATTGGGGGGGGTTCCATTTTTTGGATCCTTTAGGGGGTCTGGGTTTAAGGGCTCTGTACAAGTTGAAGGTTTCTGGGCCTGGGGGAGATTCCAATATAACCCCCATATAAACCCTATTGTATTACAGTAGTTTCCATTTTCTTTTCCATTATCCCAATATAACCTTAATATATCCCCTATAATCCCTATTTAAATCCTATATAACCCCTATAATTCCTATAGTCTCCATTTTCTTTTCCATCATCCCAATATAATCTTATATTGCCCTACCACTGAGGTCAAGCGAGGCGGCCTATCTGTGATGTCGGGCGGAGAAGTGCTGCTCAACTGCACTACAGTATTAGAATCACTATTGTTCATATTATTAGTATTATTCATTCATATGATTACTATATTGTTGGTATTAATGATATTACTATTGGCTTCAGTTGAAGCAGTGGGAGCCCCCATGTCAGCCAGCATGTAATCCAAGGCTTCTGTTTTCAAGGGGCGTAGTGTGTAAGGTCTCCTTTTCATTGATTTTTTGTTCGTGCGGGAGCTTCAGTCTTCGCACGCAATTTTGCAGCTTGCTGCGGGCTTCCACGGCCCAAATTAGAGAAGGAACCCCCCAACCCTGAAGCCCGAAGAGAGACTGACAGCTGACAGAAAATGCCGACAACGCCCCCGAGGAAGGCTGATGGCAAGTTCGAGGGCGGGGAGGAGGCCTTGACGTCGTTGGATTTGAGCGCCTGACCAAATGCGCGCAGCAAAGGACACTTCATTTTCAAGATATTCTCATGATTGCATCGAAACTGCGGTCCGCTTTCGGGCTTGCAAAACAGAGTTTTCCATAGCGTGCAGCTGAACTTGTGACTCGGCAGCCAGAAATGAGCAATATGAATCCTCCCTGCATGCTGAAAGTTGACCTGTATCTTGAGACTTGGGTATTCCTCACAAACGATGCACACGTAATCCTTAATGGGGACCACATTGATCCTCTGGTCATCCTTATATACTACTGCGATCCCTAGATCCTCGCTGTTTTGAGAAATCCCCGTGTAGCCGGAAGAGGGTTTCGTGGCCAGGCGCAGAAGCTCTCGTCCGGGGAATACATCGGCGCAGCACTGCTGCTGAGTGGCGTGGCTATGAACTCCTTCCTCTTCTTTTCTGTAAAAAACTGGTTTTCTCCAAGTTTGAGCAGCAGCAGCAAAATGTTTTTCAGGATGAACAGGAAATTTCTGCACGATGTGAGTACCAGTATGGAATCCACATATGTCGCGTGAGTATGGAATGAGAAACCTCCCGTCGAGAGTAGTTCTGCTTGAGCACCAGGCAGCTTCGACACTTTTACTTTTCAGATGCTGTTCGTGCACCTATGAGAGCAGCAATAGGAACAAATGAGCCTCGAACCTGAGGCTGGTAGGCTGTTCTTGTGGTTGTGGTTGCTCTTTCTGGTATTCCGTGTAGGACCGGACTTAGGGATTTGTGGCAGAAGTGGCCACCACAACTTTCCAGATGAATCTCTAGGAGGTTGGAAAATATTTTTCTCATTGTGTCGTCCCAATGCTGTACTCACCAGCAATTTCCGGCCGCTCGCTTCAAGCAGCATCCGCCGGGCTCCCGACATCAGTCGACCGATGCTGCAAGAGTGTCCTTTCTCACCGGTCATCCTGCCCATGGTATCTTATCCCTTGGTGCTTGTTTCTGGGCCGCCTCATGTGTAACAAAACTTGAGATACGACGTCACTCAGCACCTCGTAGCTATCGAGATCCTTGCAAGCGTAGAGCACCGAGAAACCTGCCAATCCTACGCCGTTTCTCGCCTATCTCTGAGGCCAGAAACAGCGCCCCAGCTGGGACCATACTCTCCTTGCCGACGCCAAGTGAGGGGCTCGGAGAGCTTAGCCCGCCAAGAATACTTCTGCCTGGAGTTTCATGTGCAGCTACAAAGTAGGTGAAGAGCTTATGCTGCCCACGAAGCTCCGGCTAGGTAAGTAGATGGGTGGTGGCTCGTTTCGGCAGCGTCGATGTAAAGATATCCAGGCATTTCGGGGTATGGGGATCGCATGAGGGTGCGAAATACGAGTATACCAGCTTGCCCACATGTTTTCTGTTCACAAATAGCATGACGTTGCTAATGTTGCTGCTTTCCTGAGCTGGTTCTGGCAACATAAGCACCCAGATGTTTGTTTCTTCTCCAAAGTTGGGCACCCTTGGAGACCTTCTATCAAGGAATCCCAAGAGATTCGAATCCCTAAACCCTAAACCGCGTGGTTTTATTTGGTTCCTCATGAGAAGCTCCCAGATGGTAAGTGCCGCCATCAGGACGGAGCTGCTCTGTATCAGCGTCAAGGACTTCAGTTTAGGGTTTAGGGTTTAGGGTTTAGGGTTAGGGTTTAGGGTTTAGGGTTTAGGAGGGGAAGGGCCGCCCAGACCCCCCCAAAAGGGTCCTAGATCTCCTACTTTCTGAGACCCTGGGGTGACTAAGGGGTCGGGGAAGCTACGAGTTAGTAGGGGTAGTATCAGATTATTCAAGGGATTTGTTCTGTTTCCTAACTCTGGGTCCCTCAAAGTAGGATTCTACGGGAGTTTGCCTTGTGGGGATTGCATAGAGGCTGCGCTTGGTTTTGACCGGGGAGCTGATTTTCATCTAGATCTTCCTGAGGAGATGGAAAGCGCCTCAAATGTGGCTTTTTGCTTAACACGCAGTAAAAGTATGGGTGCCGTCCCAGATGGTGGGAAGAGGAGTGTTGACGAGCCACTGGGCAAAGGGCCCGGGATCCAATCCTGAGGGACGGCTAAAGACTAAAGCTTCTGTGTTTTAGAGAAGTTCTGTGAACACCAAGCATTCGTATTTGGATGTTTCTTCGCGTGCTTCTGCTCCTGAACATGACCGGCTCCATGAAATCAGGGAGGCTAGAGTCTGTCGCGCTCGATGAGATTGTCGATCGTTCTTCGCAGCACCTCTCCCATCGCGAGGGCCTTCGGCCTTTGCGCAATTGGTTCCGAGACCTTTGATTTCATCCTGAACCCTACACCTGAACTCATACACCCTCAGGCCCTAATGTTATGATTTTCTATGACTCTTAGTACTATCATTATTACTTAATAGCATTACTCTCATTATTACTACCATTTTCTGATTTCTATTCTTGTTATTACTACTCTGAAATCCCCACCTGCGGCCCTAAACCCTCAACGCTAAACCCTAGACCATGGCAGGATCTGAAGGAGGTCTTGGGCAATGACTTGGGCGGCATCCTCGAGTCTGCCCTGGTACAGAAGGGCCTGAGGCCAGTGAGCTAAACTGTATGGGTTTAGGGATTCGGGTTTAGGGATTTAGAGTTTAGGGATTTAGGATTTGGGGTTTAGGGTCTAAACTCCTTAAAGGGCGGTTATATAGGTTTTAGGGTCTAAACTCCTTAAAGGGCGGTTATATAGGGATTAGGGTTAAGGGTGTAGGGTCTAAACTTTTTCAGAGGCGGTTACATCGGGATTAGGGTATAGGGTCTAAACCTAAACTCCTTAAAAGGCGGTCACATCGGGATTAGGGTGTAAGGTATAGGGTCTAAACTTCTTAAAAGGTGGTTGCATAGGGGGTAGGGTGGGGGGTATAGGGTCTAAACTCCTTAAAGGGGGCGGTTATATAGGGATTAGGGTTTAGTTAGGGTTTAGGGATTAGGCTTTGTGGCTTAGGGTCTAAAATCTTTAAAAGGCACTTATGAAGGGGAGTATAGAGCGGACTACTGTAGGGGATAAATTAAGGGGAATGCTAGGAGTTTAGATTATAGCTCAGTACAGTTGAGCTTACAGGGTTTCCAGGAGTAGGTTTGATTGTATATATGTATGTATATATATATATATGAAACTTTGTTACCTTTCCTATACAACCCTTATAAAGCAAGAATAAATAAGTTTGACAGGGCCCCCAAACCTACCAAGGTTTCCGCAAAGCCACAGAGAGGTTCCGAAACAGTCTTCAAACTCCTGGGGTTTTGTGGGAAGCTTCAGGTCTTCAGACAGCCCAAACAAAGCCCTAAACGACTTGAATATGCCGTATCGTTGCATGTTCAATTCTATGCTGATGACATCGGGGTGGTTGTCAAAATTATGGTCCCTTTTTGGGTACCTAAATATTACTGTAGGTGCCGGATTATAACAGGGATCCCACAAAGGACCATAATTTTGACAACCACCCATCGTTTAGGATGCCTAAGCCCTCCTTGCCTCGCAGCTGGAATTGTTATCTTGCGATGCTTCCGGGCACATAAGTGGCAATAACCCTCTGGTTCTAAAAGTGTTTCCTAAAGGCATTGAATGATCATTTGGTGCACGGGCCGCCTGATCAAGTGGCGTCTACTGTCTTGGGATATGTGTGGATGTATCTGAACTCTCGGTCTGTTACGCACATGCATAACTAGACACGGCTGTATGAGCACTGCAAGCATAAGTGAGAGCTCGCATTCAAGCAGTGAAAGGGTGTGATAAGATAAGGTTCAGTTAGTGTTGAAGTCTCATGTAGGCCCTGCTCCCCACATGTGGGGAAACCTTACCAGCTAGGATGCAAATCAGAGGCCTTTAGGATGTAGGGGGCTGTGGTACCACGGAGTAAGCCAGGGATTGGGTGCTATCCCTCTTAAGACATTACGAGCGCCTCGGGCTAGTTGGTTTTGAGGTTCCAAGGCTTTTCTTCTTGAGCCCTTTGCGCCTAAAGGGGACATATCAAGGGAGATGGTAGCTACTACTACAGGGATCCACTCATAAACCCAAAGCGCTCAACCCTAAACCCTAGGCTTCTTCCTAACCACCAGTCCACCGCACACCTGTTTGCAAAATTTGGTGTTTAGGGTCGCGCCTCGCAGGGCGTGTCCCGTGATGTCGCAGTTCTCATCCACTCAGAGAAACGACATCGCAAAATCAGTGGTGGGAACCTCAGGTCATTTGCTGGATGCATTCTGTTTGTCCTGTTCTTCGGAGGTGCGCTTGATCATTTCTGGCCCGTTTTGAATTAGCCCCTCCCTGAAAGAAAATCACGTAAAAGGATGAAGCCAGTTACTATTCAAGTCTGGGGCAGGGGATTGCATTCCTGGCGACGCAGAAGCCTGCAGCCCCACTGACGGGGGTCTTGTGGTGACTCTAAAGAATTAGAGGCCTCTATTATGGATGTTGCCTGAAATCTACCTCACTCTGGACGCACTGTACAGATAGCACAATTTTGGAAGACAATCATCTCATTGCAGGAGGCTACGGCAATGCTTCGAGAAACTGAGTTTTGCAGGTAAGCAGCAGCTGATTCCGACACAGACATTGACTTTGCGAATTGACTCCTAGTAAAGTTTGGCATCACCTCATTTTCTATTTTCAGAGCTGGGAGAGGCGTGACCTTTTCAGCCTTCCTAGCGGCATGCGAATCCATCTTCTTAAGCGTCGGAGGCTGATATCATCCATATGGGTAGTCCTAAAATTATGGGCCAACTTGGTATCCCCAAATGAGCGGGGCCCATAGCTTTGAGAACAACCCATATGCAGCCGGCCCCTTCCCTTAAACCAAAGGTGGCAACACATAAGGCGTGTACCTGAATGTCCCAGAAAAAGGAGCCTCGTCGTAGTAGAACGTAGCTTACGGCTTTATTCTGGTTATTTCGGCCGCAAGGGTACATGTGGAAGCTGAAGGTCATCAAAGATCTTCAAGCAGGAGCGGCTCTACCAGACGGCCCGGGGACCTGTTGCATGCTGGAGTTTGCCTAGATAGCTCATTTTCTGTCATTGTCATTATTAGTAGTAGCCCCAGGAAGAGGAGAAGTAGTAATAGGTAGTACTATTGACAGCTACTACTACTACTACTACTACCACCACCTACTACTGCTACGAATTGCTGGGCCCCTGCAACAAAAAATGCCTCGCTCTCTCGAGAGCATGCGATGACTTGAGCAACCATGCTCAAAGTAACAAACCGTCCATGCCCACCTTCTGGAGAGCATGCAGCTAGCAGAGCATCCATGCCCAGATCATGACAACTTACTTGCATTATCGAGTGAATATGGTGAGCCGAGCTTCTATGCCCAAACCCTGCTACCGTGCATCTTCGATTGCATGTGGCGAGCAGTGTCAACAAGGCTGTGTTGGCATCTGTCCTACGCGCTTCGGGTCCGTGCCGTCAAAGCACGCTTCCGCAAGAGAGGAGTTTGCTTGTCAGGGGGCTCCCCTCCCCCATCGCAGGCCTCAGACATGTTGTGCCTGCCAGCATTCTCTGTCGTACTGTGCTGTGCCCTCAGCTCTGCTTTCCGTGCGAGCTTCTTCAGGAGTTTTTTGAAATACCGCCTAGTCCTCCTCCTCCTCCTACTACTACTACTACTCCTAGTACTACCACTACTCCTATTATTATCATTATTACTACTACTACTACTACTACTACTACTACTCTGACCGTGACCACCACAGCAGCGGCGACGACGACTGCGTACTACACTTTTACTTTGCTTTTGTTTATGGTGATTACGCAACATGAGGAGGCTGTGCCATGAGTTGCTACTGTTAGTTGTCTCAGCGGACGATGGATTAATCCCCTCCATGAGACAACAGAGGTCCCCCCTCACAGGTAGCACATGTGGGCATTACTTCATTTGGCAATATGAAGGGCATCCCTAGTTTCATTTGAGGAAGGGGCTACGTGCAATGTATGTTGAGGAGAGAATGTCTTTTTGTTTGGCTGTATGCTGCCCGACTGTCGCACACGGTTTTCTCCAATTTCCATCTTTGCCATCGGGTGGCAGTTAAGTACTACTGTGCAGAGGCGGTTTCTCTCGCATGATGCAAAATCCCCATGTTCAGTTGAGCTCCGTCCAGGCTCCTAAGGCGGCTCCGAAATTTCAGTCTCATGATCCTACCTCCCGTGGTACACACCAGGATACTTAACAAGGATGACGTGGGAGAAGTATTCGATGGGGATTATGTAAGGGAGGCTTTCCTTCATGCCGTACTAAGCACAGCAAATACGATAGTGGTTTCCATTTTCTTTTCCATTATCCCTATATAACCCCAGTCTATACCCCATTGGGATTGGGGGATTATATAGGGATTATCCGGGGATGAGAGCAGGATTCTTCAAGCTCGCTGCAGGCATGCGCTACGTCATCGTGCTGGAGGGTACAATCAGCGGCACGCACAAGGACGAGCAGGCACGCAGTGCTAATGGGGATCCCTAAAACCGGCCTCTGCTGCGTGTCATGCCTACCCAGCTTGAGAGACCCCAAGATTTGCCCAACTACATGTGCAGATGTCTCGCGCGACTCTGTTTACAGCAGGAAGTTGACAGGCTGAGCCGAGCGAACTCTCTTGCTTTGGTATCAAGTATCCATTGGCCAGCCCCTGGATCAAGACGGTCTAGCGTAGGGCCTTGAGCGTAGTGACACAAGCTCAAAGGTTTTTTTCTGCCATGTCATGGTTCCGACTAATGACTAATGTGACACGTGCATGTCAGCGGGAATGCATCCGCAGACAGTAAGGCGTAATTCGTAACGAGCGGTTTCTAGAATGCAAAGTAAAGGCACACCAGCCCATTCGACTACTCTGCAGCTAAGACAAGAGGCTTTGTAGATCTGGCATCATGCATGGCTCGAGAGTGATGGGCGCAGGGGTGTTCTCTTCTGTGCTACGCTTCTTGTTCGGTCTTTCTGTGACCGCGCTTGTGTTGGCTGGATTCAGCACGCGAACAGTTTCAGATCAGTCCAGCTGGCAGCGGGGAGAGCCGAGAAGAGCTTCGGATGCTTTTGCCTCGAAGTCCTTTCTGCGCATGGTAACTGCTGACGATGAGGAAGAGCTCCGTGCAGCCGCTGCGACACCAAGGTGGACCCAATCTGTTGGCGCTGGTGCAGCCCTTCCTGAGGCATTGCGCCATAACCCTTTTCCCTTCCAACCTCATCATGCGCCAACCACCACAGCCCCCACAGCGAGACATTTTATGGCTCCGCTAGCTATCCCCCCTGCGGCATCGCCTGTGGCTGCGTCTGTTGTGGCAACTTTTGCGAAGCCTTCAGGGACAATGCCGCCGCGCGTTGCCGCACCCGCGATTCCTGCTCTCACCCTCCTTGCACCAGCCAAGTACAAGCCTGCAGGCAAGGTGGTAGAGGCAGGGCAGGCAATTGAAACAGCAACGGGGGCAACGACAACCGCTGAGACGACTGCTACTGCGGCAAAGTCGGGAGTCAACACTGCACTGGCTGCTCCTTTCTTGGCGGCTGGTACTACCACTGCAGCTCCCGTTCAAACCGCGCCTGGCCTGGTGTCAAGCAGAGGTTGGGTCATTACAGGCTGGAATGAAAGACTGGTGATGCCGCGGGGCCAGCCCCCAAAAGCCAACGCAACAGGCCGCGTGGCCTATGCCTGGTATTTGGCCGGACAGCACCTCGAACTTGAGAACTACGCGTGTGCAATCTTGGTCAATGCATGGTACATCCAGCAGAGTCTCGTTCTGATGCAGCTTCCCTGTTTTCTCATCCTTACTGCCCTTACTCCCCTCCCCTGTGTCATAAAAGGTCTTAGCCACATTTCTGGGTTCTTCCGTTGCACCGGTGGCTGTCAAAGGCCGTATGCCGTGTTATAACGAGGACCCCCAAAAAGGCATCATCATTTTGACAACTGGCCGCATCTGTAAGATGTGGGTAAGCAGCGGCTGGCTTTGTGGTTTGGGTTCAAGCTTTGGGGCCTTGAGGGTCTAGTAGGGAGCCTTTACGCTCGGTCCCTGGAGTGAAGACTAGTGGCCATACTAATACTTATCGGAGTATGTACAGACGTCCTGAACATTGTTTTTTTGTTGATTTTTGTTCTACCTGCAATGAAAAGCGGATTTGGGACGGTTCCGTGGCAAGTTTTCAAGAAACGCCCACATCATCTCCTTCCAACAATGTCGATATCAGAGGGAGTGGGGTTTGGTGGCAGGGGAATTCAGAATTCGGAAAAGGAGACTCGCAACCCACTGCTAGAGGGGGGGTCCAGTTTAAGGTAGTCATGAAACGCGTTTGATTTTCGCCATCCTTCACCAAGGAATGGGTTGAGGCCCAACGCAGACATGATCGTGGTTCACTTCGAGGATGCCCAATTATGCTTTAGGAGCCCTTCTGATCTTTCTGCACGGTCTATAGGCGGCCCAAAGTCTGCACAACATCCAGATGTTTGCCCTTCAATGACCGACTTAGCCTGAATAAGCCCACGATATGTCTCGACGGGCCCTAGGTCCTAAGCGAGCCTTCCTCCTGGCTTGAGCAATTCTGACCATCGTCCCCAACAATCCATATATTCTGCCCAAGAACTGTCTGCAAATTTTCCAGCTGGAGGTTCATGGGTATGTATCATTTCCAAACCTACTTGTAATGGGATGCACTGCACGTGACTACTGAGTAATGTTTTGAATTGTAAGCAGGGATACAATGGTCCCGATATAGAGCAGTATTAGAATCAGCATTTAGTTAAGCCACCAAGAGACACGGTTGCCAGCACGACCACTGCGACACTACTGCTTTCGCTGCTGCTGCTGCTGCTACTACTAATACTACCACCACCACTACTAGTATGGTTGCTACTCCTGTTATTACTGCTATTATTCTTTTAATGTTATGATGAGAACAATGCTATTATTACAACTCCTCCTCCTGCTACTACAAACAGTTTTGCTAATTTGAAATTACTTGTTACAATACTACTCTGTTATTCTATGGCTATTACTTTTTATTATGATTATGATTAATGCTATTACTACTACTGCTGCCTACTGCTGTTCTGGCTACAGCAACGGCTACTGCTCGTGGTGCTGGTACTGGTGGTGCTGGTAGTGCTGCAGCTGCTGCTATGCCCACCACACCTACCACCACCACCGCTGCCGCCGCCCACCCCCGTGGACTACCACCGCAAGAAACCAGGAAGTGCCCGGCCGCGAGCGCTTTGAAAAGCTTGGTGTGAACCTGATCCAGGCATAGGGTTCAGGTTTTGAGTTCAGGGTGTAGGGATTGGGCTTGCAGTGTAGGGTTTTCATGATTTAGGCGTTGGAGTTTGGGGTTCGGGGTTTGCGATTCAGGGGTTTAGGGTTGGGGTATGGCGGAGCGCTACCTACTGGGTTGAAGGGGACTTGGGGATTGATGCCTAGTTGTGAACTCTGCGAGAGTTGGCAGGTAAATCGATATGTTTTCTTTGGTGTATGTAGGGGTATATGGGTGGTTGTCAAA
>CAJNIZ010000758.1:82823-107450 GCA_905231905.1 Symbiodinium pilosum | reverse complement strand
TTTTGACAACCACCCATATGAGAGTTTTGTAGGGTGAGCTGAAGGGCCCTGCAGACCATACAGGGATTCATAGGGGCAGCTTTGGACAGCTGCGCTTTGAATGCAGTAGTTCAGTTTGCCAGATGTCTGGCATAGACCTGAAGAAAGAGACCTAGCTTCTGTCACATGAGTCCATAGCTGCTACAGTTTTCGTTGGCCCCGCCATCCCCACATTGCCTTAATGTCCAGCTCCGAGGTGGACCAGGCGACCAGCAAGGGTAAGTGGCAATGGCTGCAGTCATTTCTCAAACTTCGTGTTGCTGCTTGACTGCCCGATGCCTTGAAAACAGGTAGATGGGTGCATTCCTGATCAGTCGTCAGATCAACGCATCAAGAAGTGCATTGTGAGTTTGAAAAAGCTGCCATAAACTCTTTGTTTTCCTACATGGTCATGATGCAGTTTTGTAGAATAGGCAATCCAGTGCAGTTTGCCCTAAATCCCAGCTCAATGAGCATTCCTCCAGTGACTGTCTTACGCTGCGTGGACACCCAGGCTAGCCTGTACCAGTATGAGCGAATCATCTACATGGATGCTGACAGCTTCCCGATCGGCAGCATGGACAACCTGTTGCCTGGCGGAGCCAGCAAGGGCCAATGGATGCAGGGCTTAGGTTTAGGGTTTTGGGTGGGGATGAATCACCAGGTTCCCTGAGAACGTTTGGGATCAGTGTGGGTGGTTAAGTGACTCTCACGCCAAAAGCAGTCACACCCCAAAGCATGAATCATATCTCTGCCAGGAAGCGCTGCCAGCATATGGTAGTCCAGCATTCGGAGGACCCCAAAATATTACAATCCTTGCTATAGGGACCCCCCAATATGGTACCCCGCAATTTTAGGGAAACCTATAACCTCATAGTTCCCATTTCATTTTGTATTTTTTCCATTTGATTCTCCAATATTTTGAAAACCCAAGCATTTGTTTTAACAAAGGCAGGTCCTGAGGTGAGACTTGGTAACCAATCATCGCATTTGACATCTGGATCAAAATCATAATGCTAATTACAATAGTAACCATGATAGCAATCCTAGTAGTACTCATGATAATACTCATGATGTCAAGTTTGTCAATCCCTGGTTCAGGCTATCCTCGTTGGTCTGTCACAGAAGTCCCAACAGCTTAGCCCCAAGATATATACATGTATACATATATATATATATATGTATACGTATTTGAGCGCACCCACATTTCAACCAGGGTTTCAACAGCTGCAATGGACGGGAATTCCTACACGGGGAAGGTTGGGGGCCCACGGCAGTCAACAGCCAACTCCAGAACCATTATCTGAATGTACATGTCATTTTCCTGCCCGACCAGGCCAGCAAAACCTTAGACCATCCTAGACCCTCAACACTGTTTTGATCGATTTTTTACCATCAACTTCAGGTTCGATTTGGCGAACTTTCCGGTGGAAATCGCTGCTCCGATAGCCCTTCGCTTTGCCAGGTGTTCTTAGTGGCTTGGGGTAGGAATCTGCTTGATTTCAAAATACCCACTCTCACAGAACATGTAGAACATGGCGTAGGGGGACTGAACGGTTTCTTGAAATGCAGGGTTGCTTCATGGCCCTCTTGAGGGAAGCCGGTCCTTCACAACCGCCAAATGGTCATGAAATTCAGTGTCTCAAAATCGTCAATCCGCTTTTGTGCCTGTATGTCACTTTCTAAGTAGTAAGGGCGAGCATTGGCTGACCGCGTGCCACCATGTAGCTGTGTCAAATGGCTCTGCCACTGCATTCTCCTGAGCTTCAGGCCTACTGGGAAGGTCATACAGCCATGAACTTCAGCTGCACTCTGTCACAGCTGGGGCTCTTTCTTGTGGCCTTGGTATGCTGCCCAGTCGGGCTTAATTAGTAGCCTTTCCCTCAGCTATCATTCCTGCCCACAAGCACAAGCCCATCTTATCGCTTTGAGCGCGTAGCTGCTGCCGCTAGCGCCGCTGCTGCTGACCTTTTGCTGCCACTTCTTGCCCGCACCTAGCTTCGCTACTACCAGAGCATCGGGGCCGCTGTTGCCACTTTATGCTGGCTTCTTGTTGTTATTCCAACGCTGAGGCTACTTCTGGAGCAACTATCAATGTTACCAGCCGCTGCCGCTCTTGCCAGCGCACGATACCACCACAACCACTACCACTCCCACTCATTGCTCGGCTATGACTGCGCAAGTGCTTCTTCCCTAAAGGTTCAAGGACCCAAATACTATGGG
This sequence comes from Symbiodinium pilosum, assembly GCA_905231905.1. Classification (NCBI taxonomy): domain Eukaryota; class Dinophyceae; order Suessiales; family Symbiodiniaceae; genus Symbiodinium; species Symbiodinium pilosum. The sequence continues at coordinate 105,209 of CAJNIZ010000758.1, read as the reverse complement.
CTATATAGGAGCTATATAGGGATAATGGAAAAGCAAATGGAACCTACTACTTATATAGGGTGAGGCCTGAAGCCCTTTCTCACCTCCAACAGCAGCAAAGGAGCGGAGGGCCAGTTGTCATCGATCCCCGTCGCATCTTCTACGAACGAGACTTCGCAGGTGCCTGGCCATCAGTGAAGTTCCCTTTGGGACTTGGACTCCTTGTTCTTAGAGGCCTTCAAGTCTGTAGCCTGGGGCTCGGATGGCTCAGGTTGGGAACTGTAACAAATTGGAATCTCGCTTGACAAGGAAGGAACCTCTTAAGACAAGTCCGGCAAGCGCAGTAGTCTTTGAGGTAGAGTCTGATCCTTAAAAATCCTAAGCCCCATATATCCGTGTAACATTTATATATACCTCATAACCCTTACATAATCCCTACAGTTTCCATGTTCTTTTCCATTATTATCCTGAATATAACCCAATATACTCTAGTAGTTTCCATTCTATTTTGCATTACCCCTATATAGACCCTAAACCCTTGCCTCCTATAACGGGGTTTCATGTTGGACTCGCGGAGTGCCTACTGAGCCCAGGGGTTTTGGATGATGGCGCCAACCTGGATTTCTCATCAGAGATGGACTGGGTCAACAGCCATTTCAGAAGCTCAGCTTTGTATTAGGCTTATATTCGGTTTTATATTGGGAATGTGTTAGGGCTATAGAGATTTCAGAAGCTCAGCTGAGTAGTATTTTCTTATTCTGTAATTGGGATACAATGGTACCCAAGAAACAGTAAGATTGTATCCTTTTTTGTGTATTTCAGAAGCTCAGCGGGCCGTGGTTTGGGCAGACTCTGACGGTTCGAGGAAGTGTTCACTTCCTCTGGAAAGGTTTGGTTAGTTTGAATGATCCTACTGCTGCTGTTGCCCCTGCTCTCAGTTGCGCCACCGCTCAATCTCTTGTGTCTTGTAACACGTTTGTCTGACCTTAGCTCTGGCACCGAGAAGATTCGATTTCCCTGCTGCCTGGATACTATGCGCTGCTTATTGGCGAATTCTGCGCCGATGATGGTTTCGAAAGGCCTCCAGCTATCTACAGGCTGCGGGAGAGCAAGATTTTTTGGAGGGTACCAGCACAGTCTGGATTTGGTTTGGGTTTGACTATCTGGAATCGTCGCTTTGGGGATGGAGAGTGGGCTTAGAAGCAAAGTAGCGCCTGATGTCAGGCATTGGCAGAAGCATTTCGGAGAGTCTGCCGAATGGGTGCTCAAGCACGCTGCGGCTTCTTGGGTGGACTTTATGAGGCTTTTCACAACTCAGATAGGAGGGACTGAGAGGCCTTTGAGAGGCCATATGATATAGTACCATGTGTAATTAGTGTTGAATCATGACAGCTATTGTTCGTATGACAGTATCATTATTCCAGCTCGTGCACTTTATCGACAAGTGGAAGCCCTGGCGCTACGTCCCGTCCACCATCCTGGAGACGCCTGGAAGATTCAGGTTGTAAGGAATAATAGGTTTAAGGTTTTTGGTTGGGAGGCTGAAGGATTGGGGCTTGGATAAAGTGCCTGGAGTGTGCTGCTCGAACCTGTTTGGCTTTCCGTGATTCGGTCTGCCCATGATAGCTGCGCTTTACAAACGATATGCTGCGATCAAGAAGCTGTTGCTAGTGGGCTTAACATAAGAAGAGGGTCCCTAAAACATTCTGTAATTTTCCATGATGCCCTGCAAGCATGCGAAAAAAAATCCCAAAGAACTTCTAAGGAGGCGATGCCCAAAGCCACAGCTGGAACTTCAGCAGATCAATGCCTGGTGGAGGAGCCTAATTGGGGTACACTTGAGTCACTTACTACTGAACACTCCGGCGTGGCAGCATCGTGTTTTGAAATGGGGTCCCTTCATAGATGCCAGCTCATAGCGAGTGAATCTGCGTGTTGAGAGCCCTTTTGACGAATCTGATTTGCGGAAACGACCGTTCCATCGCTGGGAGGGACCTGCCCGCTAGCATACAGCAGCTTTGTGCATTTCATGTAACAGTTTCATTTCAAGTGCACTTTTCGGAGGACTCGTGATCTGGTGTGCAAGTAGCTCCAACTCTTTCTCGTCCGGCACAAGCATTTTGAACTGTGGGCTGCGAATGCTGGTGAAGACAAAGTTCTCACTGCGCTGTAGGATTTACTGTCGAGATTCGACCTATGCACGTAACTGGTCATGCCAAGCTTGATCAGCTCTTAACCTGCGTGCAAGACAGGGATGGCAACCGTTGGCTGCGGTGATAGTGCCTCGCTGGCGTTCCCAATCTCGTCCTGGCAACCTGAGGGCACAATCCTCGACGGCCCAGTGCACTCATAAGTTAGGGTGCGGCCACGGTGGTACTTTGTAAAGCCATGTGGTTTCTTTATGCATCTTTATGCCATTTATCGCCACGTGTATCTCAACCCAGCTCGGCAGCTCAGGTGAAGCCAGCTTGCTCAAGGTCCTAGGACAGAATGCTTGCGAAGTAATCAATCTCGTCAAGGTAGCTTCTTTGAATATCCAGCTTGAAACCTCAGCTGCTTCGCCCGATCTGCCAGGGTGCTTGAACTGATTTGCATGCTGGCGAAAAGCAACCGCTTGCAGGTTCGTTGCTGCTCACAAGTGTAGTGGTTGGCATTTGTCGTAGTTCGCAGTACGAAGCACCCAGAGGCTGTAAGCAATCTTCCGCACATCTACAGAAGAAGTGGATTGACAAAGACTGCAGCCACCCTTGGAGCTGCACGTTGATGCTTTGCAGGAAGGAAGCAAGGCCCTCACTAGGAAGATGAACGGTTTCCACTATATTGGGGCATGTGGAGGGAGATCTTTGCTGTCCACCGCGGAAGCGACTTGTGTGACTCTGCAGATGAAAGTGCGCATTGAGCTTCACTGGCTTGCCACTGCACTGTGTCTCGACGAACAAGGTTGACGGAAGTCGTAGCGTAGGTACCCAAAACCCCGAGGTTACGTCCCTTCCGGAGTCTGTGGTTTGGGGCGTGTCCGATGTGTGACAGCCCAGCTGCACAGCCAATCACGTTGGTAGCAACCCAAGTGGTCGGGGCTCCCGCATGGGCAACAAGGTAGAAGCGCCTGAGTGTCACCGTTGTCCTCACAAGAATTGAAGGTATCAGAAGCTCACTCATGTGTTGTTCGGCTCTGCAGGTTACCTTGGAGCGCGCACAGTGGCTTGAGGCCTGCTGGATGTTGTGGTGCTTAGTGGAAGGTGGTCCTTCATTCAAAATCAGCAAGGACTTGATTCAATGAGATCGACGGCCTTAATCCCGCAACCCGCAGCTCCCAACATCACTGGTCCTTGCTTGCTCAAAAGGAGGGAGAGACGTCCATCCTCAACCACAACGTTTTAGCGTTTGTATTTGAGATCTCCACATATAGCCCAAGCAAGGGTCTACAGTTAAGGATCTGCGATAGCTTCTCATCGGACCGGGCTCACATACGAAGATATGAATTCTCGAGGAACCTATGCACCGGTAGATGTTCCTGCGTTGCGTCCACAAGCCCCTATAAACTCCTACATATCCCCACGAAGCCTAACACGACCCGCAATCCCCCACACCGAAGCCCCGAATCCCAAACTGTAAGCCCAGCCCGTTGCCCCACATCATCCTGCATGCTGCATGTAAGCTGGGCAGTAAGGGAGCACCTTAAAACCACAATCCATTTATATTCGAAGCTGCTGCCAGGATGGCGGGCTGCTTGAGAGCAACGCTGCCAACGAGGTGTGATGGCTGATGGCTCCAATTTACATTACCTGGTGGTCAGGATGTAGGGTTCAGAACTCAGAGGGTAGACTCCAGATGACTGGGGCATAGGATTGAGGGCTTTGGTTTAAGGATTCAGGGTTTCTGTCCAGAGCTGTGGGTTACACAAGTTTTCTCTTTAACACGGCTCCGTGTTGAAGTATGTAGGGACTTTCCGGTCATATGAGTTGCACAGAAGACAGATTAGGAGACTGCCAGCCATATTAAGCCTTGCCAGTACGTTCGTGGTAGGAGGGAGCATGTAGGTAAACATTCAATGTAACATATGCATACATGGAATTACATGGAGCTAGATGCAACTACGGCCAGAAGTGCCGCAGCTAAGGGTGTTATCGTATATGCGTGGTTCCCCTCCCCGCGGCATACCCGTGAACCTGCAAACGACGTATCTGTGACCAAAGCAGCCTTAATGCATGCATTGGAAGGCCACCGTCCTTCCCCTCTGACAATTTGAAAAAGTGGGCGTAGGACTTTCATCGGGTGGCCTGAGCGCATATTGCATTTGGAACTCACAACCTTAAACCCTGAACCCCACATGCTTCGAGATCAGACTCTGCCTTCACTCTTTCAATCTGCTTTCTTGTTGGCTTGCTCCTCCTGTCATCGATGCAACGAATGTGTTGCTGTTGCCAAACTTTTTCTGCTGTTGTAGATCTAGCAATGCTTTGCTGTTGATCTGCTGACCTGATCTGACCCTGAGTCAAGTCACGCCCCTCCAGCACACCTCTAGCATACTAAAGCATTTCCGAATCATACGTATATGTATTTATATGTATATATATATGTATAATCACCAAGAACATCAAGAATTTTTGCATTTTCCAAGTTCGTTTCCATCCCCATACTTTATACATGTATATACATATATGTATATATAAAACCTAAACCTTCCCCCAAGACCATCAAGTCCTGACAATTCCTGGCTGCCAGGCCAAGGCGGAGATAAGGCCGGCTGCGTTAAGTTACTACAATAAGGGTATATAGGGTGTAGGGTTTATGGTCACTATTGTTACTATAATTAAGCCCCCCCCCATTATTTACTTCCTGAACAGCATCCCAGGTTGGAGGCCTCCTTGGGGTCAGAAGGGTTTGGCAGGTTTTAGTTTTTCTCAATTGCTTTTTGTGACGCCTTGTGATTGTGCCTTGCCACCATTTTCGCATCTAAAAGCCTTGCCTGCAACAGAACGTGCCAGACAGAAAATGTATTCCCAACCTCAGAACATACCCACAGTGTACCCCCAGAAAGGTTTGCCAAGAAGGCTTCCAGGAAACCAGGCTATTCTAACAAGCCGCTCCCGTGTAGCGTGTCCCCTCTTGTTCAGAGACTTGTGCTATGCAGAGTTGCTGAAACTTTGGAGGGTTGCTTGCAAGGAGCTGCCACAGCATGGATCTCCCACCATGTCGCACCTGCATGAGAAACGCGTTGTAGAGGGCCACAACATGAGAATCACAACTCAGTGGTCAATCGATTTGGACGTCTGCTTCGCAACAGGAACTTTGTCGCGGGAACGCCACTTGTCTGAAGCAGTGCGAAGGGGAGGCTGATGAAATTCAAACGCTGCCTAGCCTATTGTATTGCAATGAATGTTCCATGCAGCGATTACACCGAAATGCCCATCTTCATCCACAAGCTGGAGGGGTTTTCCGTTAGACCTGCTCTGACTCTTAGACATGAGGCCACCAACGTATACCTGAAAACTGTGCCTGAACGGACTGTATGTGCCTTTCAGCTTACGTCTACTTCAACCTGTGTGGAGCTCATGTAGCAAAGGCATCCGCTCTCTTGATATCTGCAAAGCCCAGAGCTTGTACGTCAGTGTGGCCAAGTTTGCAGCTGCATCTTCAAATCTCTGCAGGAGGTGTGTAAGAGCATGAACTACTGATGTTTTGCGTTGATGCGATTTAGCGGCGGCGAATCTTTCAGCAAACTTAGGCCCAGTGCTTGAGTTTGCTATTTGAATCGCGAATCTTGTGATCACTGTGCATGTTGGAAGTGGCATTGGACCATGGCTAAGGAACGGCGCGCGTGTGGGCTACCTAACCAAGGAGCGATGGGTAGACTCATCACGCATACTGCATACCACTCAATTCAAGGCTGTTGAGCCCTCTTTGCTTTCACTCTTCCGTAGATGATTGGGTCAGATTTGCCATGAACCTTCAGACATGACACGCCTCAATTTCCAGTGGCCGTTGAAGCTTGACCATTCAGGCTTACCATCATTGGAAATCTCCCAATATATGAAGGGGGTGACAAATATCAGATCTTTTGGGCTAGAGAAAAGTGTTAGACTTAGCATTTTGAATTAGATTTAAGTTGTGAACCACACGTTTCCTTATGAAAGTTATTCGTAGCTGTGGGTTTGAGGGTGATCAATATGAAGGGGGTGACATCACAAGATTCCGGGCCCAAGAATCCGTCAAAAAAACATGGCTTGCCGTGGAAATCAGCCTTACTAAAAGCCTCTCCTGCTCCTCCTCCATCTCTTGCTCCTGCTCCTCCTCTTCGTATGCGCGCTGGTACTCCTACTACTCATCCTCCTCCTCCAACAACGACGACTTTCGGGACATCTGGAAACTATGGGGCTTCAAGAATCCTGACCTGACAGGGAGGGTCAGGTCGTTGGTCTGCGCAGGCGCAGTGTTGGGGATAGTGAAATTTTAGAAAACAACTGACACATTCCTCAATGGTTTGCAAAGGCGGGAGCTGTTCCTCCCCAATTCCCCCCCGTGCCACGTCGAATAAGAATCCTCATCAACAACTGCCACATCCCTCAATGGCTTGCAAGAATAGGGCGGAGTAACCCCACACCCAAAATCCAGATCCTAACAGTTAGAAACACACCTAACCCTAAAAACCCTAAACACCGAAAACCACAATCCCCAATCATCCTAAACCTGAAAAAGCCTAAACCTTAAACACCCTAAACCCCAAAGACCCTAAGCCTAAACAAAAACCTAACATCCTTAATCTAAAGCGCTAAACCCAAAAACCATAAACCCTTGGAGCCCTAAACCTAACATTCATAAAAAGGCCAAACCCTAAAAGCCTTAAACTCCAACAACCCTAAAAAGGTCCAAAGCCCTGAACCGAAACACACCTAAAAAGCCAAAAAGATCCAAAAACACTGAGCCCTAACGAACCTAGAACCCTCAAACTCTTAAAACACCAAGCCCTAAAGATCCAAAACCCGAAAGCAACCTAAGCCCTCAAAATCCAAGAGCCCCAAGCCCCGAAAACAACCACACTCCCAAAACCCTTAACCCTATATTGCCCAAACCTTGAGAACCTTAAACACCCTAAACCCTCAAAAACAACCCTCAACCCTAAAAACCTTAAATCATAGAAAATTGGCGAAAACTGGATTTTCCAAACTTGCGGAAACCTAGAAGTCTGGGCAACCCTAAACCCTGTGGAATAGCCTTGGCCAGGAAGGTCTTCTGGGCGCTCTCAAGGAGTTGGGCCTGGCAGCCATCGGCAATGCCGAGGAGGTTGCCAGGGTGCTGAGCCAATCTCAATGGGGGCTAAGAGGTTTAGGGGGGTAGGGAGGGGTATAGGGATTGAGGGTTCGGGCGTTTAGGGTTTTGAGGGTTTTACGGTTTGGGGGTTTACTTGCAGGTCAGGGCGTTAATGTATCGGGTTGCTGCTTGGGGGTTAAGGGTTTTAGTGGGGATTTATGGATATTATTCAATAATGGAGAATCACATGGAAAAGCTGAAGGAGAATGAAAGGAAAGCTGGGATTATATAGGGGATAAGAATACTTGGGGGTTCTGGGGGGTATACAGGGTCTATCATTTGGTGATTAAGGTGCTGGGGCTCCTCTTACTTGTGGTTAGTCGGCAATGGAGGAAAATACAAGAACATGGAGAGTACCCTTTGAGTTTGTGGGTTTAGAAATTAGCGTTTCTTGAACGGAAAGCCACATGCAAAGAGGCACATGGAAAATGGCCTGCAAACTGGGCTCTACACGGATTCATAGGGAGCATCTACATATATATACATATATACACATGTATATAGGGCTCAGGGTTGGTTGGTAGGTAGTAGGGAATGAAGGACTGGAAAAAGAAAATTGAGAGTACTATTCGGTGTTATATACGGCTACTATAGGGATCCTCCAGTCCCTACTATGCAACAACCAGTAAGTGTAGTGTGGGCCCCAGGGATTTCAGATTTTAGGTTTTTTGGGTTCAGCATTTTTGAGTTCAGCTTGTTTGAGCTTCGAGCCTGTCGAAATTGGGTCCACTTTGGTGGTAACAGGACGCTGGTTTTGCAACAGGTGTACAGGGTGCCACATGTTTTCCGACTTTTGGAATCTATCTTATGCCCAGAGATGTGTCACGTATGGCTGTGGTCATATGCAAGTTTTCCAAGAATAGAACCTGCATGCCAATAGGGAGTATGTGGAGATGACTGCTTAAGGGTATAGCGTGGCCTGGGTGTGTAGGTGCTACGAACCCTACACCCTAGACTGTGTGACTGAATTATAATCTTGGGCGCTGATGGTGGATAGTCGTACAGAATTTCTGAAGTGACTCAGTCCAGTCTCCAGCCTATTACCACAACAAGTTCACATTTTCCTCTAGATGGCTTCTGAGCCCATATCATAGATGGAAATTCTACACTTTTCTGTATTCTAAATCGCCAGACATTCAAAAAGATGACTGAGCGTCAGTCATTTGCAGTGCATTTCTTGCGCTGCACTTGTTGGGGCTGGCGGGGTGAATCTTAAACTGATTCGCCAAAGTGTGCAAGCATATCCAGTCCATTACGCCTGCTGTCGATGTGACGCCATGCCAAGTCTTGTTTGAAGCGCCCCTGCCACTATCACATTACTTATTTCTTCCCTTGATAGCTACACATGATTACCGTCACTGGCATGATCAATATCATGAAAATGGTTTTGTCATGGAAGCTACATTGTTGTTTTGATCATTGTCCATCTTGTGTTTCTATTGCTGGGAAGAAATCCCAACACAGCCCCACATGCTTGGCCTGTCTCGCCTTCGTGATCGCAGGCTTCAGATCTCACGCGTAAGCTGATCGTTGCCAAGAAGGCCCTGGCAGGGAGGAGCAGCCTTTCAAATGCTAGAATCCCAACAAGCGGAGATGTGGCACAGTTTACACGTACATGCCATTCAGGATTCCATACAGGAGGTCTGGCAAAAGCTAGGTCCAGGAAGCTAGTCATTGCCCTTCAGATTTGGTGGGCTGCGCTGAGGCATGCTTGAAAGCAGCTGCGTGCACGAATCAGCAGTGAGCCCCACAAAAGTATGTGCAAAACCTTGCCCGCTTTGGCATTCCGACAAAAGGCCCCATCTGCTTCAGAAGCAGCATATAGCACCTACCCTTAAGGCGTATCCACCTGCACAAGTGGCAGCACCTGAAGCATCTCCTTCGCGTACAGGTGCATATCTTCCGACACCTCTCGAGCGAGCAGATCAACAAGCCCTTCGGAACAAGTCCTCAATGGGTTCTTTTTGTAAACAGCAAAGTTGCATGACCCCTATGACTTCCACACCCCATTTCAGCGATGCCCCGATCTTGTAATTTGGTTTTTGGCAATTCAGAGGTCATCCACGTCAGATTGATTAAACACGCCACCATTGATTGTAGATATGCTGTAGAACAGATGTCCAATGTGAGCGTGAGAGGAGTTCCATGAACCGATTGGGATTCAAACCTTAATCACTTTACCACAGCATAGTAAGACTTGATCCGCATTTCCTTGACTGCTCTATCGGCACGCTCCGCTCCGGATTCTGTCTGCATGGCAAAAGGGCCCTGCAAGAACAGTCTAGTGTCTAGGTATGGTAGCTTAAATCAGAATGAAAGGTAGCAAAGTAAGTAGCGAACCCCGCCGGATTGGACCATACTCAGGAACAGCTAGGTCAAAGATCCTACTCTGCATCATCGCAACACTTGGGCCACTTCTGATTCTTGCACGCCCACGAAATCAGCTGTTATTGGCATTTTTGTGAATAAGAGCTCGTGTCAAACACTAAACCCCAAAGCCGAAGCCGTATCAGCAGCAAACGGACCCAGTTTGCCTGGAGTCTGCAACTGTGCTGAGGTTGGTCCAGTCGTTCGTGCTGCAACGGTACCGCAAAGGTGCTTAGGGTTTAGGGTTTGAAAGCTTCCAGAGGCCCCACTGAAAGCAATCCCCATGTAATAACAGCAAGGCATGTCAGGGATGTAAAGGGTTTAGGGTTTAGGGTTCATGGCTTAGTTGCGGCATGGCAAGCTTTGTTCGGCCGGCACTTCAATTGGCCCTTTGAATACGGATGCCAATAAATCCAAATGAATTGCCATAGATCCCTACATATTTATCTTCCTATATAATCCTATATTTCCCCACAACCCCTGTAAAGGGACCCTCAAAGATAGGTTTTGGAGCCGGTGTGCTCAGGTAGTTGCGTTGCCGCACCCGGCAGGTAAGCTAATGTAGAAGCCTGAATATGATTTAGGGTTTTGTGTTGTTTGGGGATTTAGGGTTAAGGTGTAGGGTTTTGTGTTGTTTGGGCTTTTGGGTTTAGGGTTTGGGTGGTTGGGGTGGTATTACTTACCCATCTCACCCCCATGATGGCAATTAAATGGAAAACATGGAAACTTGGTCCTACAGGTTCTGTAGTATAGGGATAAGTACTAGCCAGCAGTATTACGGCCCAAGACTCCTTATATACTTGTGACATAGGCACATAGGGTACGTCAGATAGCTCAAAAGGCTATTGGTAACCACTCAGGCTTCTACATCAAAGGTTACTCTGAACCATAGTCTTTTCACTACAGCGAGGTCTTTTCCCGTGTCTATCCTCGCCAGGTACATTCTAGGAAGGTGGAGTGGACTGCATTGCAACACGTAGTGTTATCACAGCCAGTACTACGATTGCTATCTTTCCTGTTCTTAGTAATGCTACTTCAATGTCAGCTTCCATTAGTGCACGATGAAAGGTGCCCACGTCATCAAGCAGGGTGAAGTTGGCGCTTCCTTCTTCGTGATCGCCAGCGGTGATGTCAATGTGGAAATCGATGGGAAGTTCATCCGTCCCAAGGGCTGCAGAATGAAGGGGGGCGGGCCCGGGGTTCAGATCTAAAGCGTGCTTGAGGAGTGTAGCTCCAACTTGGGGTCTTGCTTCTTTGCCTTCAGGCCATTGTGCTTCTTGTCATTCTTTACAGCCCAGACTTTCCGAAATTTCCGGTCCGTGTACTCAGGTACTATGACGAAGAACTCCTACTTCGGCGAGCGTGCTCTGCTTTTCGATGAGCCCCGAACTGCTACGGTCGAGGTCCGGTGGCGGCGGTCAGGTTAGGGTGTAGTGTTTAGGGTTGTTGGGACAATGGCCTGTCCGCTCTTCTTGTCGTGGAAATCTATTGATGCAACGGCACTTGGCATGAGACAAATCCAGCTGCGACGGCGCTGCAGGTTATGTTTGAAAGTGTCGTTGGCTGCGACTACTGAGTATAGCTTTGGAGAGGTAGGTTTGTTGCTTAACAGAGCGATGAGATGAGGCCATCCTCATAACCTTGTGTTAGATCAGGCCACTCCATGAAGGACGCACCTAAGCTGGTGTTCTTGTTCGCAAGTACATCCTGTAACCATAAACCACAACTCCCCGAACTAATAACCTAAGCCCAAATTAATCTCTACATCCTAAACTCGATGCCCTTAGCCCCAAGCCCTCAGGGCAGACGGAACAGGGCGCTATAACAAAAACCCTATTTCTCTTGGTGCTACTAGTATTATCCTCATTACCATTACCGTTATCAACATTTTCGTAATCATTACTGTTGCTACCATTAATACTGTTAGTACTCTTACACACTTAATATTTATTCGCACTAATTATTGTCATCATTTGTATTTATGACCACCAGCAGCTGGCCGACAGGTTGCCTCACCAGAGGCAGAGCTCTGGTCGATCGAGCACTTCTGCTGCAAGTCGAAAAGCTTCAAGGGTGATACAGTAGTAGTAGGTTGTAAGTAATACCAATAATTCAATAGTAGTACGAGTAATGCTAGACACAATGTTTAGAATGCTGGTAATGATAGAAATAGCAAGTAATAATACTAAGAATAGAAATGAGAGTAGTAGTACTAGAAGTGTGGGCGAAGGGTTAGGATTTATGATTTATGGGTTGGTCCAGATTTCAAAAACGCAATAAAAGGGTTTAGGGTTTTAGGGTTTGGGGCAATACGGGTTCAGGGTTCATGGCCTAGCACCTGGGGCTTTATGTTTCACAGGGTTCAGTATTTAAAGGCTTGGAATATGTGCTCAGGAGTTAGGTAGGGGCTTTACTGGTAGGACTTGGGTTTACTGATTCATGAGGCTTGAAATCTGCACGGCTTTGACATTCGGGCTTGCATTTCATATTAGAATACAGTATAATATAGTAGATTAAATTATAATACAGTATATATATATTACACTGTAGGGTTTGGAGGTTAGGGTCGACAGGGATCAGGATGCAGGCTTCAGCGTTGCAAAAATGGATGCCAAGCGTGGCGGTGGCAGAGGAGTCCTTGTATCGATTTAGCGTTTAGCCTCTCATAGCTAGCGAACTAGGCAACCAGGTCCTTCAGGGCTACAAGAGATATTCAGGGCATGTTAATGAAATACCCTTGATGTACCGACTTCTGTGTGACCCTATCTACCAAAAGCGGGCAGAAGTATGGTAGTGCAGTTTGGGTGTCCTCGTGCAAGGTTTTGACCAACAACAGGGTGGGCACTGTAAAATAAACAATGGGTTTCTAGTGTTCTCTGCTAAGAGAGATTAAGGGAATGCCGTTCTTAGCAGTTCCAGCCGCCGTTGCCTGAGATATCCTGAGACTGTATGCGCCTTGTCTCTTGTGGGTGCTGTCTTGTGGAAGTCCCTTTGAAAATTACAAGTCCCACCTTCGCTACAACTCCATAAAACGTTCACAGTCCCCAGTTGATACCCTACCATTACATTAGCGGTGAGCTTTTGTTCGCGAGGGGTGTCACTGTTTCTTATGGCTCCCCATGAAAGAATATATAGTTTGCAATGCCAGATGCAAGCCCTGTGGCTGACAGGAAGTCCACATTCTCGTCCATCGTCGCTGGCTGCTAAGCTGCATGGGCGTTTCCAATGGTTTAGGGTTCAGGGTTTAGGATTTAGGGTTTAGAATGGAGTCCTTTTTTTGAAGCCCTCCTACTGGGGGGTCACGGTGGTTGGGGGTCCCTAAGCCCCCAAAATATTACGGATCATGATATTTCGGGTACATGGGGGGAAATAATCGCTATTCCTTTGGGACATGCATGCTTGTGGGCCATGAGAACAATCCAGCCGGCCTCCCAGTCCACCTGAAAGCTGAGGTTGTTATGACCCCAAACCTTCTGAGCCTTAAGCCCAAATCCTTTTACCCTCAGTCTGTAACATCATAGACTTTGGACCAATGCGCAGGAAAGATGCAACAGGAGCTGATGCACCGCATCCGCCTGCAACCTCTCCTGCATGAAGAGTTTTTTTCGTTGCAGGCTGTTTCAGGGTGTGCCAGGGATCGTGAAAGGACCCGACACAGACTGTCCAGAATCAACGCTTGAACTGCAGCTGTTCTAGCACATGCCGACTTCGGGAGAGACGTATGCCTGCCAAGCCGCAATCGTGGGTTTTTCAGTCCGCGCAGGGTCAGAAGCATGTCGAGGCTTGGGCCATGCATGTGGCTATGTGCAACACTTACGGACGGTTTTTGAGGCCCTGGTAGGGAGCCGGTATTCGGGTTCAAAGCCGCCGCTTGTTTCCCCGCAGCTGTTTGGCTTGGACATTTCTTTGTCATCCTTCCGTTACATATCTGTAGCAAGGCGCCTGAGCTGTGCAAACAGCCTCCTTCGCCTGATTCACGCCTCTCCAAGAAACTTCTACCGGACATGTTTGCGAATCCATCTACGCTCTCTTCCTTTGCGCAGGAGTTCCAGCCCAGTGCGGCAGCTCCCGCGCAATACATGCAGAATCAGTACTACTCCTCGGCCGGTTACTGTCAGTACTCTGGCCAGGGAAGCATGCAGCAAGCCGACATGAACGGCTACTACGCAAACAGTGGCTATTCCTACGGCTACCAGGACAACAGCTACGGTAACACTGGCTACACTGGCAACGGCTATGTCCAGGGCTACGCGAACAATCAGTACAGCAACGGTGCGTACTCCAAGGGTGCTCGCAACCCCAAGGCAGCACCACGGCCGCGTTTTCTCATCTGTTCTGTGGCCAGGCATGCTACCAGGATTTTAAGAACCTAACGCTTCTCACGTAGCATCAGGCAAACTTGGAAGCAGCCGATGTTCGAGCATTACTTCTTGCCGGAAATTCAAAGTATGCACTGTCCCCGTCCCCCTAGCATTGACGTGTGCGCTTCCCCGCTATAGGTGAACAGCTTCCCCCGCCATGTTTGAAGGGTTGGAGTTTGCGGTTTCAATTCACGGCGTTGACTGCCCTAAACTGCAAATCCCACACAAGAAGCCCAAAAGCCCAAAACCCATGGCTGAGGCTGCCATCAATCTGGATGACTTCTCAGACCTCTCGGATTCCGACACCTAGACCAATTTTTATGATGTACATGGTAAGTTTGGAGGAAACATAGGTACCCCAGGAGTTTGGTAGAGAGATGCAGCACACGCAGTAAGATGGTGCTTGCTACAGCGGCTCCTGGCTCAGGACCTCCTATAGAGGCATGCCTTCTTTAGGGCTGTGTAGCGTCTGTATGTAGGGGGAGTGCTTTAAATACACAAATGCAAAATGTCTATCTGGTCCGAGCTTCTTCAATGCTTTGCAGCCAGCACGGCAACAACGTTGCAGCAGCTGCTGTTGAACGACAGCGACCATGACTCATATGGCCATAGTCACTTCCTAACTCTTCGACTTCTAGCTACTCCTTGTGTGTTTGATGATTCAATCTTTGAGCACAGTGTACCGGAACGAGTTCGTGAGAGCAATTTAGAAGCCAAGCGCCCGATATAAGTCAACCAAGGATTCTGATGCGGAGATCGCACCGAAACCCGCCGCCGTGTCGCGAGACTCAAACAATCCAAAGCAGCACATTTAATTTCCCGCCAGAAAAGTGTGTGAGTGTAGTTGTGTACTGCCTGGGCCGGAGTCTGTGAAGTGAGCTCTTTTACTCGTAGAACTTGTCAGTCTTGGCAAACCCTGCGCTTTCTTCAAATCGGACTACAGGATGGCACGTTAGTGGGATGCATAGGAGCCTCGGGGAAGTGCAGTCATGTTGGGCTGGCCACATGCTTGGTGCAACGCAGCTACGAAGCTTCTAAGAGATATCAAGCTGCATTTGGCATCGCAGTATCTTCTGCATCACAAGCCAGACTCCTAGTTGACTTACTGCTTCTTAGTAGGGAATAAGGGAATATACTATATAGGGATTATATAAGGATTGTAGTCCCTTATTCCCTAGCAAGAACCAGTAAGTTCAAGCCAAGGTCAGAGAAGAAAGTTCCTAAAGCTCTTGAGACTTCGAGCGAAGCTGAGTCTGAGGACTGGTCCTCAGTGACGTACATGCTGAAGTCCTTTGTACTAATAGTACTAATAGTAGTGATAGTAATGATAGTAATAATAGAAATACTAGTAATAATAAAAATGAATCATAATAGTAAGGATAGTACTAGTAGTTCTGTACTTCCAACTGTAGTCTCCGTAAGAATTGTTATTATTCCTACTATATTATAGCCTGAAGGAATTAGAAAAAATATTTTAGGTCTAAGGAGACCACAGCCAATAGAGTAGTAAGAGCACGTATTGATAAACATGTCGGTAGGATAGGGGGTGTGAAGGCTTGCTTCTGTATCCTGCAGTGGTGTTCAGAGCCTTACATTCCAGACCAGGAATTGCGCAAAGGCAACGCCCTAAACCCTAAACCCCGGAAACCTGTCGAGCCTCAAGCCCCCAGACTCCAGGCCTAAAATTTTTGGCGGACGCATTTTCCAGAAGCTTGCTGATGAGGAAACCAAAGATGTACATGGCACAGAAACCTGAACGATTATCAGCAATGTCCCGCTACAGCGCGCATCTATCTGAACACACCTCAACCTAGCCTACTCTTCCCAAGACCACTACAGCCCAGAGTGCTTGAAGCCCACCCACATGGCATAAGATCTGGAAGCCCTTAGACATTCTTGGAAGACAGGCTGCTTACTATCAAAGCATGACATTCAGTACAGCAGTATTTCGCAGATCCCCCAAACAGGTACCAAAAAGAGCAAACCAAGAATCATAATACAACCCACTAAACCCAAACTCTAAACCCTAGACCCTAAACAAAAACCCTAGACCCTAATCCTTAAACCCTAGACCTTAAACCCAACCCTAGGCTCTGGACCCCGTGCACATCGTGCAGACGTAAAAGTCCTCGGGGTTTTAAAAAAGAATCCAACCCTAAACCCTAAACCCCCCAAACCCACATCGCACCGTACCCAGGATGCCGAACCGGCTGAGGAGCCTTCGCCGCTCGCGGCCGACGAGGCTGCGGATTTGCTGAAGGCAGGATTTCCTGGGGTTACTATAAGTGTATTAGAGGTATAAAAGTTGTATGGCCCCCCAAAATGGGGGCCGAGACCTTTAAATCTTGATACAGGACTGCGTAAGAACTTGATTGGGAATGAGATGGATGCCTCGAGATACTTGTGCCGTTGACGTGGGACACTGTCCAGTACCCCAAAATGGGTTGCTGTTAAGGAACTTCAGTTCAGTACAATAAGGAAACCCTATTGTTTACCATTCAGCCATGCTATGGCAATTGAAATTAAGTGCCTTAACAGCAGCCCAGCAAAACAACAGCATTTCTCTTTCCCCTGGCTCCAGTGAAGGGCTTGCTGCGGCTCGTCTTGGGATTTTGTTCCCAAAGTTTTTCAGAATTCTGACCTCCAAGAACATTTCCTGATCTTCAATTGTTCCAGGAAATTTGTTGACATTCCAGCCCCATTCCAACATCACCGAGCAGGGTTTCGATATGGCTCCAAGCAAAAGAATTTGTAAAAGGTATCTTACCCAATCCTACTTTACCATCGTGTTTTTCTTTTCTTTTTCGACCCTTTTTCATGGGCCTGGGGCTGCGTAGAGAGAAACATCGCCTTTTCCAAAGGGTCGCACGAAGTTTTCAGGCAAGAAGGAGCAGGAGTCATGTTGCTGCACAGTTTCTGTAATTTCAAGTCATGATCTGTGTTTCCGCATGGCGGAGGAGTCCAAAGCGTCATCGCACGATGAGGAGTGGGCTTTGGGATGAAGAAGCGTTCTTTGATGGGATTCGACAGCGAAACGACCATGCCTTTGTGATCTGTGATAGAGCTGACACACTCCTGCCTTCAAACGACCAGCAAGCGTCTGCAGCAGACCTTATCAAAGACAAGGTCGGTGATCCGAAGATGCCAGTCCGTGTGCAATAGATGCAGTTGGAAGCAATCCTGCTACGGTACTTTCTTAGCAGGCTTTGAACGCCTCTCTTGAATGTCCTTCGCCGCCCGTATGGGATTGAAGTCGTAGTGTCACTCCTCCAACTGCTTGTAGGGTTCGCGCGACACTCCGTGGCTCAGTTTGGAACGGTTTCGACTTGGCTACACTTTCGTGTAACTTCTCCAGGTCGGTCTTTCCCCATCTGCAACGCTGGGGGCTTCCCTTGTGAATTTCAAGCCTACATCGCCCAGCAAATTGAGTACGAAGTTCGGTCCGGATGCTGTCATGGGTGTCTTTGCTGGTTATGTTACCACAAGTGGTGAGGGCTGGAGAAGAGGGTATCTAGCTTGGCCACTGGCAGACTTCAAGGATGTCAATCTCTTATGCCTGAACTCAAACCCTACACCGATAATGCTGAGGCATCTTCGGGCCTCTGTTGCCAGGAGTTTGAAGCCTGGAGACTTTGATGACAAGGTTCTCGGAGCCTAAAACCCCCCCGCCCAGCAGACCTTATGTGGCTGGCCCCTTAGGCCTTTGGGACTCAAAGGTAGTAGTAACAAACTTAAGCAGCTCCCAAGAGACCAGGACATATCCTGTAGCCGTAGAATCCCAGTAAGGCCCTAAACCAGGACTTCAGGGATTCTTAGCCAGGATGCTTCGTCAGAGGCTGAGCACTCGATCAGCTCAGCGTCGTCAGAGCCCGTGCCGCGGCCGGAACGGTTTGCGGGCTAACTCGGTGTTCCTTCGATTTTTTTGCTGATGTGTTCGGGCTTGTAATTAGGCCGTGTGGGCGGTAGGGTAAAGAGTTCGAACAGGGACGGGTAGGCTGTGACTGGTTGCTAAATGAGGAGCATTCGCCGTTTTGGTCGGTGGCCAGGCTGCTTGAGGGTCTGTAGCGGTCTTTGAGTAGAGACGTGTTCGCACTGCTTAGTTGTGTCTTGTAGAAGTCTATAGTCCCCCTTAAGTAGATAGAATATGGGATATATGGGGGAGCTTATTAAATATACCTAAAGCCAAATTCTATCTACTTAAGGGGGACTATATGTCCTCAAATATGTAGCTGAGGGCTTGGGTGTCTGATTGCTAGAGGCTTTTCAGTCAACCACGAACTCTTCTGAACCTGAGACCTAACAAACCTTGGACCCCACAAACCCTCATCAAACCTTAGACTCAAATCATGGCAGTCATGGAAGTTTCCATGGGCAGGGGGACCCCCGAAATACTCTACTCCTGACTGTGCTGACCCCTATTTTTGGGAAGCCCCCACATCAGAAACCTTCAGACTCCAAAACCCTAAACCCTATAGTCCCCCTTAAGTAGATAGAATATGGGGGTATATGGGGATGTTATATAACTCCACCCAAAGCCATTTTCTATCTACTTAAGGACTATAAACCCTAAACCCTAAACCCCCTCAACCCTAAACCCTAAAAGCCTAAAACCCTAAACCCTGAACCCCTAAACCCTAAACCCTAAACCCTAAATGAAAGACCTTCAGGAAGAAGAGGAGCTGGGTCCCATCAACGAGCCTGCGGATGTGGACCCAGACACGGTCTTCACCCTCAAGCAACCTGGGTTGCCTTTCAGGAACTTTTTTAAATTACAATAAAGGAAGCCTTCTTATTTGCTCATATGAGCTATAGCCTACACTCCTTAAAGGGGGCTATATAGGGGATCAGGGAGTATTATGGGGGTTATTCAGGGGATACGCGGAGTTTAGACTAAATTCCTTGTGATGGTAGCCTGAACTTCGCCCTCGAGCAACTTGGCGTCTTAAGCCTCATGAAGGACTGCAGCTTCTGTTCCTGTAGGTGTTGAGAGACTTGGAACATGCAAGAAATCTGTGCATGCAGACATGCATATCCACCCATACATCTTCAAGCAGCTCATAGCTGAAATAGCAACAACATTTGTACTGCGGTCACTTTGCACGGAAAAACTGTCAATGCCTGAAAACAAGGCAGATGCTGAAGTGGCGAGCCGCTGTTCTGGAGTCCAAGGAGGAATGGGAATGCGGAGGTTTGTAAGATGGCAACTGTTTCTGCGCTTTCTGATTGCTGGTGGCATGCTTTGCTAGTACAAGCCTTGGTACCAGCATGCACTTGCACTGGCAGGGTGCTTTTCCTTCCAAAGTAGGGTCACCCCCTAAGACGAAATCATACGTGTGCAATTCTTGGCGCAAGCCAGCGTGATTGCAGGGACAACAGAGTCAGCTTGTTTTGAAACGGCATCTATACCTCGCACATTATCCTGATTCTAGGGATACCTTAGATCCCCAATTGCAGGAGCCCATGATCCTCTACCGCACTCAGACCTTTGAAGAGAAGGCACCCAAGGCAGAGAAGGCCTCGGGGTCATGCAGGGCTTTGTCAAGAGTCAACAGTGCAGTTTGGCGACCTTTTTCGTTCTGGAGTTGTGGATTGGGACGAAATGCATTGCATGGAGCACATTATGGGCTTCGCGGGATTTTCTTGATTTATGGATGCGTACTTTGGATGGGTGGCTATTGGACGGCTGACCTATCTATAAAAGCGTGTACATGTAGTCAGAAAACCGAACCATCAACACAGCCCGGCGAGCGACTGTATATGAGCTGTGAGGGAAGCAGCCTGTATCCTCTGCTTGTGCGTCGGAAGTCTCCTTGCCACGCGCTTTCCCCTTCTGTCACCCCAAAGAAGGCTTGTCATAGCTCTTGAAAGACGTCGGACTGGGCGTTTGGGGCAGGTTTATGGGGGCCGGTCTAGATTTGTTTTTCAGGAGAGGGTCCCGAAGCGTTTGTCCCGGCTTCAGTGATGGGGCACCCCTTCCATCATTCCCTGTTGCGATTGGTTGCCAGGCGTCCTTGAGAATGTCCTTTGATGGAAGTAGGAGAGGAGAGCTAGGGCGACCCTGGATGATAACAGTTAAAGCATGATGTGTTTGTCCATGCATGCAGCCATTTGCCGCATTCGCCCTGACACGCCACGCCAGTTAGCCTACTGAGCTACTTGCAGCCCCGAATAGCCCCGAAGTTGTTTTCAAAGCTTCCATGACTTGGACAGTCCACGTAAACAGGGCACTAGCAACCCGAAAGTGGAAAGGTCTAGAGCATGACCTGTCACCCTACAGACCCTTACCCACACAGAAATCTGACCGCTAGAGCCTGATGCATAATATAGACCCCAAAATGTTATAATCCTTATTCTGGGGACCCTCAATAAGGTACCCCTACTTTCGGGAAACCTCCAAATTCTCTGAGACACGCCATCTCTCGTAGAACCTGGCATTTCTGATGCAGGCGCTCACGCCTGTGGCCAAGACCCCCAAAGCCAAGGTCTCCACGAAGAGCAAGGCCCCTTGATTTCAGTGTTATTTTCTGTGCTAGTACTATTACTATTACTAGTCCTATTGCTATTGCTAACTGCTACTGCTGCTGCTCACGCTGCTACTGCTGCCTCCGCTGCAGTGGGCACTGCTGCAGAAGTACTATCAACTTTCTGATGACTACTACTACTACTACTACTACTCCTGCTGCTGCTGCTGCTGCTGCTGCTGCTGCTGCTGACAAAGTCATCGCGTGCAAGGTTCTCTAACACGGATCTACGCTGTGAGTTTGTTGTGCTGTTTCCGAGCTGAAGGCACAATAAATCACCAACTTCACAAGTATAGGAGTTTCTCAAAACTGAACCCCCTCCCTGCAACTTCATATGATTTGGCATGGCATGCTTGTAGCGTATGGCTTACTGGCAGGCGCCAAAGGCTGCGCCAAAGGCTGCCAAGCTGGAGGTTTCGGAGACCTCGTGGGCTGCGCAGCAGCGCAAGAAGAAGTCCGAGGCAGGGGTGATAGGGGTCATACTGGAGAATGAAATGGAAAAGGAGATGGAAAATGACATGGAAACAAGGCCTATCTAGGGATTAATTAGGGATGTCGCGCCCATGGCCCGCGAAGTCTGGGTTTGGCTTCGTGAGCCAAAGAGATCTTTCCATATGACCATTACAACACGCGTGCAACATAATGTTCAAACGGGGTCCTGTTGGGCGAGTAGTGGCGCTGAGGGTCAACATCATTTTGGGGTCCCAGCGTGCCCTGAGCAACTATGCAACCAAAATTGTTGCCCGTGATTGGTAACCCTTTCCCAACACAGTTGAAGCTGCCCTTCCCCAATGTTTGGAGCGCTGCAGGGAACCTGTGACGTGTTGGTGATGCCTAATCTCTTGTGGGATGGGATGATGCCTTCATCTTAGGACTAGGACTTATTTTCAAGTCCAAGGCTCCCGATGAAGCAATGTAGGAGTTGAAACAACAACTCCGTTGCCCAATGCTTCCCTGCGCAGATGCATCTCAAGACGCTCCTAATGTCTCACATTTCCGAATTTTGCTGGGTTCTTGGGTGTTGAGATGGGCAGCCCCTAGATACTCAAAATTTTCTTCGGGGTTGCGTCGGGCTTTTGGGATTCCGTTGCTGAAGATTCTGTAGAGACCTTTGCTAGGCTGCTAGGGGGAAAATTGTGGAAAGATTCTGTGGGCAATTATTCGGCGGACATGCCTTCAGGAGGCTCACATGGACTTCATCTACCCTAATTTGCCCTATATGAGCCCTTTGTGAGCCTTGCATCTAGCTACCCTAAACTCTGAAACCCTAAGTCCCTAAACCCTGAGCCCCAAAAGCCTAGGCCCTCACCCCCAAACCCCATTAATTATTACAAACCCTATAAGCCCTAAGCTCCCAAATTCTAAACCTTAATTACGTCATAAGCCCTAGAAAATCTAGGAAAGTCTAAGAAGCCCTAGGCCCAAAAAAGTCTAAACTAATCCTTCAACCCTGAACCATATATGTCCAACGCCCTACAAACTGGGCAATTCAGAGCGACCTCACCCGACCTCACCCTAAATTGTGGTTCATATAGAGAATAGTAAAAAATGGCTTTAACTTGGGAATTGAAATTATTCTAAGGTACCCTGTAACAAGATCTAAGCCACAAGCCGTGTCAGGTGGCCCAGGACTCTTGCGAGCAGGTGGCCCGAACCGTCAAGTCGATCCTGCACCTTGCCAGGGTCAAAGGTCCTAAAGTTTTATAGGAGATATAGTTTAGGGTTTAGGGTTTAAATGAGCCATAATCTAAACTCCTTAAAGGGGGTTGTAGAAAGGACGATATAGGGGACTGCTATAGGGTCCCGGGGTAATTAAGGGGGATACTAGGAGTTGAGACTGCAGCTCA
>CAJNIZ010000758.1:35231-73942 GCA_905231905.1 Symbiodinium pilosum | reverse complement strand
TATATTCGCTTATTCCCTACTAAGAACGAGTATAGTCCCCCTGAAGTAGATAGAATTTGGCTTTGGGTATATTACTATAAGAT
This sequence comes from Symbiodinium pilosum, assembly GCA_905231905.1. NCBI lineage: Eukaryota > Dinophyceae > Suessiales > Symbiodiniaceae > Symbiodinium > Symbiodinium pilosum. The sequence continues at coordinate 73,859 of CAJNIZ010000758.1, read as the reverse complement.
CCCCATATGCCCCATATTCTATCTGCTTAAGGGGACTACAAGTTATCCTTGTTCTTTGGCCGAAAAATTGCACGTGTAGCCTCTGGAGCCGCTGTTTTTTGAGACTCGCCGGCGGAGACAACTTAAGGGCTATAGGTTTTATGGGGTTTTGTAGGGTTTATATAGGGATCGTGCAAAAGAAAATGGAAACTACCATTTAGGGTTCAGGGTTCATATTCCCCCTTAAGTAGATAGAGTATGGGGCATATGGGGATCTTATCATAATATACCCAAAGCCATATTCCATCTATTTCAGGGGGGACTATTGGTAGGAAAGCGCTCAAGTCTCGACCAACTTATATCCTACCTCCTGCAATGCTTATTGCTATATTTCATTTTTTCGGGTACTTCCGTTTTACTCGAAAATGACCCCCCAACCATCTGTGCAAAATTCCTGGCCACAGAGCTTTCTACCAGCCTGAGACGATCCCCCATGCATGTGTTAAGGTACTGCCCCACATATACCGCAGACGACATACATTCCATAATGTGATTCCAAGATTCTGCTAAGTCGGCCCAACCTCGCACAGGCGTTGATTGAGCTCCGCCACAGCGGCTGCGTTGATGAGGCCGTCGACCGCATGAAGGCGGCCATAACCTTGCGGTTTCAGGCTTACAGCAACAAGAAGATATATCAGAAATGTCTGCCGTATGGGGGGCATTTTTAAATTGCATCACACCGGCCCAATTCCTTCTTCTATAGATTCTATAGAGCTCGGGGTATAGCCAGAATGCAGCTGTTTCCTTCATAATATCATAGACTCATATAGACTCAAGGGCACTGTTGGGTGGGCACTTTAATTTTGTGGGCAGCTGTGAACCAGCCATTCCTCGCAAGTACCCACTGAGATCGTCCCTTAATGCTGTTCAAGAAGAACTATGCAAGGATTCAGAATGCCACCGAAACCCTGCACAGTCATCATATGACCAACTCCCCTCGTCAGCAGACGGTCCCGGTAGAAGCCTAGCGCGAGGCTTTTGGCGTGCCTCCGGCCGCCAAGCAGGCTGCCGAAGTCTCTGAGATCCTGTGCTTTGCCGTGCAGGACGTAGGGTCTGGGGTTTAGCTGCCTCCTCTTCTGGGTAGTCAGTAGGGAATGGATTCCTATAGTATATCATAGTAGTCCTTAATATTCCAGTCCTCCATTCCTTACTGTCTACTAGGAAGTACTCCGAAGATGAAACACCGCCCCCTACTCTCGTTCCATGTTTTCGTAGTTCTTTGAACCCATTTGAAAAGTATACCTGGAAAGTACCAAGGAAGAAACTGAGAACACCTAAGCCTGGGGTGGAGCCAAAATCTCCGCCCGAGTACGATGACTTGACAAGTATGATGTTTGGGAAATGGGGGTGGGTGTAGCATGGTGTAGCAGCCTCCATGAGAAACGTGAACAATGAGCAACATTGCGGCTCCCTTTCCGGACCGTTACCGTAGGTGAGGGCCATATTGTTCTCTGTAAAAAGAATTCTACTTCGAGTTGTCAAGAAGGTGTTGACATTTGTCGGAGTTGCTGCCTGCCCTTTCGACTTGAGTCGCAAGGCGTGCCGCCTAAAATAAAGACTTCCCAACATAATATATGATGACACCACAGCGGGAATATGCAATCTTGGGGGGCTGGGGACCATTACAAGAGGATAAAGGTATCGCAACAGGAAGACTCCCAACAAGGAAAGTGGGAGGGTTGCCAGGGTTGCTTCTAAGGCATTCTGAAGCAAACTGCCGCCCAATATTCCTGCTGCGCGACCCTAAAGCTCTCTTTGGGATTGAAGGAGGGAACCCCCTCCGTGCGTGAGCTGGACCTCAAAGCCTTGCGAGCAGTGGTGGAGCAGGGCCACTGGGCTTAGTGCGGTTTGGGGGTTTGAGGGTTTCGGGCTTAGGGTTTAGGGTGTACGAAGGGAGGTCCGGGTGCTGGATTTTATTTTTAGTGAATTCGTGGCTTCCGCCTCTGTCCGGCTGGCAAGCAGCTAGGAAAGGCAATTGCATCATGGATCCAGACACTGTACATACATCTCTGAGATCAGATTGCAAAAGCCTGCTTATGGCGCTTGTGTGAGGTCTGTGGGGCATATCAAGACTGGGGATCGGAGTCCCCTTCCAAGTAGAAACGAGTCGACTTTTCGGAGACAATGTCTTTGGCACATGCTGCAGACGCAGGAGAGCATGGTTTCCCAACAAAATCCCAAGTGCCGCCATAGCAGGGCCAGCCTGGCCCCCTTTGCGGGGCCTCTTCTTCAAACGCCACCCTCTAGGTATGGACGTCAGCGTGTGGCGGTGTGGCATACATATACGTAGTGATCAGGGATATGTCTTGGTACAACCTATGAAGAGGAAACACATTAGCGGTACTGGCCTAGACTTCAAATTCAACCCGGGTGGGCAACTATGGATGCGTCTCTGGGGGTGCACAAGGGTGGCCCTTGCCTCATCTCTGGTTTTGGAGATAGCAAAGCTCGGAATGTTGCTCGACTCAGGCTGGAAGAAGGACGCAATCGCTCAGGGCGCGGCCCTCTTCGTGAAGGCCCAACCAAACAAGATGACTGGTGGTGAATTAAGGATCTGACTTGTAAGAGTTTCGTGGCTTTGGTGTATGTGGGAATTCTTGCCATGATCAACGGTTGACAGACAATTCTCAATGGATGGACAGGAAGGTAGATGCTTCGGAGATTTTTTCATCAGGATGCAAAATCCTGCATGGGAGGTCCTTGCGCAACTACCAAGCGTGTTCCTGGCACCGGGTAGCAAACCAGCACCAGTAGCATCAGCTCTCGACCACCCAAGTGAAGAGTGCTGAGAGGTTTAAGCTTTCAACTAACTCAAGTGTGTCATCGCCGGTGCTGGATGGCACGACTGTTGTGATTACTGTCGCTGCTACTGTCGGTGCTGCATTTGTTCTTGCCAACCTCGGCTGTTATCTTGAACGCAGCTAGCCAAACTGCCCTACGTGGAGCTTCATGCCAAAAGTTTGGCTCGAAGCAACCTGTGTTCAGACGTGCAAGGAGGGGAACCGCAGACACAAGATGAACGGACAGTTTGGTGGAAGCTCCCATTGGACAGGATGGGTGAGGCTTGAAGCTGTCAGTGACATCTGCATGGCTTCCATTCGGCAAGGTTTAACAAATACGGCATTCCTCTGCTTGAGGCACGTGCAGAGCCGAGCAGCCACAACTGCATCTTGGACAGCCCAACCTTCATATCCTCTGGGAAGGGCGGGCTCCCTGACATTGAGTCTGATCATAGCTGCCAGCAGCACCTGTTCAGCCTTCCATGGATGCCTGCGATGGCTTCTCATCCTAGCGGATGCCAGTGGGGTTGCTTCAGCCCTCCAAAGGCTGGCCATGAAAGCTCTTGGGGACCTGCAACAGCCGGCCACCATGATATGCGACATGGTGTCACTTACGGCTCTTCTCAGTGGCAGCACCTGGAGAAGGCCAGCAGCGATGACAAGGATGCTTCTGAAATTGGCTAGCTTCCACACACATCCAGTGGCATGCAGATGCCTCAGCGGACTGCTCATGGCATTGCAGCTGCCGAGTTTGGGCCTACCAGCAGTTCCACTATGTTTGCTGGCTGTTGCATGTCCTGACTTCCCTCTAGCCTGGGAGGAGGCTGATGAAGCTTCTGGGCAGATCTCAGGTTCCCTGTTGGCTCAGGGTGAGATAGAGAAAGCGGACCGGGTGTACTTCAACGGGTTGGCGGGACCTCTCTCCAGCATGCACAAGATGATACTGAGCGAGGCTCCCACATGCCTACAGGGGGTGCGACTTCACTTTCACAAAGCCCGAGGGGTGTCGTTCTTTGCGGTGAAGGTCTCCAAGTCCAGTACAGACATGGGCCTGATTAAGAGAGATGCTACCTACGATGACCTGGGCGAGCCAGAGGACTTCTTTGTCGTCCTGGCTAGCCTTGGCACAGAAAATGCAAAGAAACTTCTGAGGGCAGCAGAGGCCCCTGTGGAAGATGATGCAGCGCTACTTAGGCTGGAGATGGCCCTTGAAGAAGTTCAGGCCAATGTGCGTGATCGGCGCGGGGAGACGGCAGCAATCAAAGCTTGCAGATCTGGGCATCTGAAGATGCTCCAAAGACTGCACCTGGCCAAGGCTGACTTCACACTGGCGGACAGGCAAGGTGCCATCCCTTTATTCTTGGCTTCTCAAGAGGGCCATGTGACATGCGCTAGCTTCCTCCTGGAAGTTTGCTGTCACGTGAAAGTTTGCATCAGCCCTGACGACGAGTTGCCTAAACGTTGGGTGGATTTTGTAGATCGGCCGCTTGCGAGTGATGCCACATCCCTGTACGTCGCATCCTGGAATGGTCACCGCGAGAGCGTCCAACTGCTCATTGCCTACCAGGCGAATGTGAACCTGGCTACTCGCGACAGGACAACTCCTCTTTTCATCGCTGCGCAAATGGGCTACGATGGGATTGTTGATGACTTGGTGGAGGCCAACGCAGACATTGATGCTTCAAACAACACTGGTGCCACCCCCTTGTTCGTAGCGTCACAGAATGCCAAATTGGAGATTGCTAGGAAGTTGATTGAGTGTGGAGCCGAGGTGGACAGTGAGACAACGGGCGGCGCGACTCCCTTGTACATTGCCGCTCAGAAGGGCAACTGGAAGAATGCGGAGCTTTTGGTTGAGAAGGGTGCCCTAGTGAACCAACAGGCGCAGGATGGGGCCACACCTCTGTTGATCTCTGCGCAGAATGGCAACCTCTCCACTGTGATGTTTCTTCTCTCTCTGCAGGCTGTTCAGCAGGATCTCTGCAAGCACTCTGGGGCCAGCCCAGTCTTTGTATCAGCGCAAAACAATCACCTGGAGGTCGTTAAGGCTCTCGTGCAGTGCGGCAGCGATGCAACCCTTTCCTTGAGGAGCAATGTAAGTCCGCTCTACATTGCCGCTCAGAACGGCAACTTTGAAGTGCTCAAGTACCTGCTGGAGGAGGCCCCTGACCTTCTAGACAAGCCTGCCGTTGGACAGGCAACACCGCTCTTCGTCGCTTGCCAAAATGGTCACGTCAACGTCGTTGCTGTGCTCCTACAAGAGAAAGCTCAGTACAGCTGCACAGAGGATGGTTCCACACCCTTGCTGGTGGCGGCCCAAAACGGGCACCTAGCAGTGCTCAAAGTCCTGTCGGCAGAGATGGGGCCCGCGGTTGCCTTGAACAGGGCCAAGCGCGGTGGCGCAACCGCCTTGTACATGGCTTGCAAAAATGGACATTTACATGTAGCGCGATGGCTCGTTCAGCATGGTGCAGACGTCAAAAAGAGCTTCCAAAAACTGGAAAATCCATTGTTCATTGTGCGCCAAGAAAGATACGTGGATGTGGTCCGAACGTTGACAGAGGCCGGATCGAATGTCGACACCTTCCCACTCTACATCGCATGCCATAATGGTCAGTTGCCCCACGTAGCCAAGGACGGAAATTTTGAACTGGTGGAGCAGCTCTTGGAGTCCGGAGCAGATCCAATGGCGTGGTGGAAGCTTGGAAAAGCAGCAATGGATCTTGCCAAAGAAGAGGAAGAGTGAGCTGGCAATGAAGCAGCTCCGTCATCCAGCTCCAGTGATGCGGTTCCAATAGATTGGGCCGCAATAGCCAGGAGGCGGGGCGCAAGTTGTGTCCCGGCCTCTGCAGCTTGAGTTTCTTGGTTGTTGCATGTACAGACCGGCCATGTTTGGTCCCGTGAATGCCTCTGCTCGCAAAGCCGGATCATACATGAGCTGTAGTCGAAACTCCTAGTATCCCGCTGAGTAAGCCTTCTAGTTGGAACCTTATATAGCCTTCTTAAGGAGTTTAGACCATAGCCCAGATGGTACCCGAAAGTAGGATTGGTTTTCTAATGGGTCTTTAGTCTCCACAGCGAATATGCAGAGCAAAATTCGTATGCATTTTTGGTGGCAGCTTTGAGTTGCCAGAATGATAAGTACCTGGTGCAAAAAAGCCGTGCACTCCCGGAATACACTCTCCTGCCTAGTTTTCTGGAAACGTCTTGCCTGATACTTCCCAAGCAACACACACCTCTTGCCTATATAGGATCAGGCCAAGCTTTGTGAGGTGCAGTGGCCCTTCTTTTTTAGTTGTACAGCTTCCAATGTCTCGCAGCCGCCATGCGATCATGCTGTGACAGAGTGTCAAGACGTGAGACGTACCAGACCTAAGCTGCACCGAATGGTCACGAAAATGGCTACCTGCGCGGAACCTCTGGGGCCAACCCCACATCATGAAAGGGGGCTACCTCAGACCTTTAACCTTCAAAATCGTGAACCCTAAACCGTTAAGATTAGGAACTCTTAGCCCTGAACCTTAAACCCTGAATCCTAAGCCCTAAACCCTAAACCCTTCACCCCTTGCAGGAGGTGGCCCCTGACCTGGCCTTCGATGTCCCCGGCCTGCCAAAGATCCTCGCCGAGGAGCTGAGCGTGGTGCTGCCAGAGGCCCTGCTTTTTTGGGGTTCCCCCCTCTTTTAGGGTTTAGGGATTTCCGGAGGAGTTCCCCCATCTCTTTTTAGGGCTAGTGTTTATATTACAGGGACTCTGTGGAGTTAAATGGGGGTACATGGGGATAAGTAGGGGCCCCGAAGGGTATATAGGAGTATATAGGATTGGAAAAGAAAATGCAAACGAGTATGTCGTTTCGGGTTTAGTGTTCCAGGCCAAAACTCTTGAGGCCTCACAGGGCTGGGCTGTTTGGGAGAAGCGAGCGAGACGTTGCTCCCGGTCTGTGGGCAGGGGCCAAACCAGTCTTCATGCCCATGCGGGATTTTAGGAGGATAAGGGGCCGCGGCCCCAACAAGGATCTGGAAACTTTAAACCCTAAACCCTAAACTCCAAAAGGGGACTCTAGTTCATGGACACCTTGGTACAATTTAGCAAATCACGCAGAGATGGGGGGAGCAAGGAGTTTTGCCACGCCAAAGCCGAAGCCTGTGCTTCAGGGTTTAGGATTTAGTGAAGCCACCCGGGTTTTGAAGCCCCTTGCGCAGGCAACGGATGCTGTCAACGGCTTCCAGGGATGAGCAAGGGCCGACAAAATCCCCTTGCATCTTTAAGCTTGCATGCCTTACGGCTTGCTGTTTGACACAGGCCGCCTCTTTGTAATATCTTTTCACCTGATCGATTTCCTTCGGTTGCTCAACAGCCTTACCACCTTCGATCAGGTAGCCTTACCGCTTAGTCCGGTGTCCGGTCTGGACGGCGGGAGGTGAAGCGCTTTTATGTACTTGGCCCAAGAAAGAAGAGCCCAGTCAACCCACCACGAAGTGAGAGTGCTGATGAAGATGGCCTGGCTGCTGTGAGCGCTGTGTTTCGTTTGATTCGTAGAACTCCTGCTACTGTACATTGGTGGCACTCCTTAGCCATCACGGCAGATTTTTGAGCCAAGGAAGTTCTAGCTATGAGGCAGGGTCGGCGCATTTTATATTCCGCTCACATCGAGGCTGTTACAATGGGCTGCATTGACGGCTGATTGCACAGTTTCGGGAAGAGCAGTGGAGGATTTACCCCTGCGAAGGGATTGCCAGCTAGGGCAGGCCTTCCCACAATTCCCGCCGCCGACTTATCACTGTCAAAATCTCAAAAGACCCACCAGATTGGTGCATCCCCCTTGGGGCAAGGGCAAGTACCCCTGGTGAAGGTCCGTTTGAGATCCTGGCAGCTGCCGCTAGACTGCTTCCATCCTCCATTCTCGGCCATGTAGTTGCTTCATGGAAATCTCACTCCGGGCAGGCGCATGCGGAATAGGAGCAAGAGCCAAATCCCTCACGATAGAGCTCCTGTGGTATCCATGTCTCTCCCTTTGACGCAAGCTACCTCTCCCCGAAGCAGGTTGCTGCGCTATGCACCAGGTTCAGCTAAACAGGGGCCGTGGCCACAGCAGCGGGGCCCCGTGTTCTCCCCAAATCAGCCTGAGCAGTTAAGGATCTGGAAAGAAGCCTTAAGCCCAAATTCCCAAGCTGCGGGCCCTAAATCCCGAACCCTAAGCTCTACAGACGCAAGTCTAGGCCAAAGCCCTGAATCATAAACCCTAAGTCCTAAGCCCCTTGCTTTGCAAGCCGCAAAGGAGGATGGTGCTTTTAGCTGCTAGATATGAAGCCTGCCTGCCAACTGCCACATTGAAGGGTTCACCTACGGGCACGAAGCTACCTTGGATACTTGGAATGCTGGGTTTGGGGTTTAGGGCACCAAGGTTACTTACATTTCAACGGGAAGCAGTTCTGCTCTTGGAAATTGGCCCTGGCATCCCGTTGGGGATGCCTGCCCCGTCCATGGGTTTGGATCCGGGACGGCGGCTGAACCCTGAAGATGTCGGTTTCATCACTGGGTCCTTGCGAGGTGTCCTTCCTCGAGAGTAGAATTTCAATGGCTGTTACTGTTATGGTCACTGTTTATTGTTGCCGCTACCATTAAGAACGATGCTCTATGTATCAAGTTAGTCTGGTTGTCATACGCTCTCTTTTTTTTCTCAATTGCCATCGCCATTTGTGTGGGGGTAATCGGGGGCATCATCACCCAGTACTACTACGACGTTTTCTTCCTTTGTAGCAGAAGAGATGGATTCCTCAGCAGCAACCCAGATAAAGGCCAATGAAGCAGGTTCTCCGGGCAATCTGCCTTTTTCGCTTTCCGCCGCTCGTGGAGTTTGCCCCTGAGGCGCAGAAGGAAAAAGCTGAGCGCATCCAAGGGCTGTGCGAGGAATGGGCCAGTTGTTTTGGATACCTTTTGGGGAAGCCCCTGTGGTAACCCCTATAATGGAGATTCAAATGGAAGGAAATGGAAACTGGGGTGTAGGGTTTAGGGTTAAACAGCCGGACGTAATGGAGTCCATCGTGCGAGGACACCAGGAAAGGACCAAGTGTTGACCCCTGAGGCAAGAGGCTTGTACCGCTGCCTGGCGCTTCAGGAGAATCGTAGTTAAGCTTACCATAACGGCATTTGGTACACTGCGACTCGACTTAGGCAACTCTAACCCTGAAGCTCTTGGCAAAGCATCCGGAGCTAAGGCAAGATACCAACTTCGGCATGAAGGCTGGAGCCCGACCCTGTCGAAAGCATACGTGCAGTGCTCACCATGTAGGGTACCTAGCTGTAGCCACTGTTTCTGACAGCTGCGGCGGGGTTGAGGAAGTTACCAAGCAAAGTGGTTTTTACCTATCAGACTCCAGTTTTGCTGGGCACGTGTGCTTCCTTGACAGCAGGGGTTGGCGATTCCGGTCACAGCCAGTGGTGATAAGTCAAAGGGCAACACAGCTGCAGTGACTGTTGACGACCCTTATAAAACTCTGAAACTTAAACCCTATAAGAAAACCCTAAACCTTACACCCCAGTACAAAACCCAAAACCCCTATTATACAACCCTAAACCCTAAATCCCAGTATAAAACCCTAAACCTTAAACCCCACTATAAAACCCTAAACCTAAACCATCCTAAACCCCATTATACACCCCCCTTTTTAGGAGTCCTGAGCCCTGGAGGACCTGAAGACGGTGAAGGTAATCGGAGCAGGGGCCGCCGGAGTGGTCCGCCTGGTGATGAACAAGAAGACAGGCCGGAGTGTAGGGATATATAGGGTTTAGGGTAATGGGATTAGGGTCTAGGGTTTAGGGTTTGGGGGTTAGGGATATATAGGGTTTAGGGTTTAGGCTTTGGGCATTAGGATTTAGGGTTCAAAAGGGTTTAGGGTTTGGGGATTAGGATTTAGGGTTCAAAAGGGTTTAGGGTTTAGGGATTAGGGTTGAGGAATATATAGGAGGATTACACGGATATATAGGGATGTATAGAGATATATAGGGGTTTATAGGGGTATACAGGCAGAATGGAAATAAACATGGAAGCTGCTACTTAGGGTCTAGGGATAATATACAACCATAATGGAAGACAGGCCGAAGTATGTTTCAGGGTCCCTTGAAGCGTTTATATGTTTTTTTTCGGGTTATATAAGGATTATGCAGTGGGTGTAGAGGGTTTAGGGTTTAGTGATATTATGCGCCAATAATGGAGCATCAAATGGAAAAGAAATGGCAGATTCAATGCAAACGAGGGCTCAATGGTTCTATAGCCTCCTACAGTGGATACTAAACATCCCGCATGAGCTTACGTACCTTATACCTTGTGAAGAATGGTGCTATTGTATTCTAAGGTCATGCAGGATTTTAGTATCAACAATATTAAAGAGTCCCCCACGCCTCTGAAGGCTGATGCTTGTCTCCAAGATTTTTAATGTTTAACTGGGTGGGCCCCTGGGATATTCAACATTTTCCCTGACGGCTTTAATCGGGGATCCTAAATACGAACATCTTTCAAAGGGTTTTAGCGGCCAACCCAGTTCAAGGGGGCCCTTTGGGCGGGCTCTTATTCCCATGATGGGTACACTAGCTGTGCCATTGTGGGAGATAGTTTTAGTTCTTCACATATTCAAACCCCATAAGGAACATATGATTACATGCTCAATAGTCTTCCAATAAGGAACCTAGAGTTTTCCCAAAACTTGGGCTGCCATGGACAGAAAGATAGGTATGTATGCAGGAAATATCCCACACACACTCCCCCAAACTGACATGGAATCTTAAAAAGGCGAGAGCGCTGCCCTTTTAAAGAGGGGACGACATGGGGTTCCATAATGTGGGTTTGGGAGAGGATAATGCCGTTTAGGGCTAAACACGGATATAGACACATATTAGCGTCGGCTTCCAAGATGGGCTAGGGCTAGGAGCTTCGGGCCAATTTCCTGTGATGGGCTTCTGGCTTCTGAAAAACGGGGGAGCGTCTTGATCACTAAAGCTTGGGTACTGCCCCTGCCCAATATCAGTTAGATAGTGCCATGGCACTAAGGTTGTTACAGACTGTTGCTGAGTGGCGGGGGCGTACCCAAATTCTAGTCAGGTGCATCAGAGTTTCTCGTGCTGACAGAAGATCGCTGCTCCAGTAGCAGAAGCATCCGTTCTTGAGAGCCCTCATGACAACAACTATACATTCCAAATAGAGCCGTCGCATAACGTGGGGGAAAAATTCATTGTTAGGGTTGTGGGTGGGTTTTGCTGCTGGTGGTGGGGGCGCAAATACGGTTGCTTGCCCAAGGTTGACTGTACGTTGGTGGGATGCCTTAGTGTACAGCAAAAGCTGGGGCGCGCCGCTGTGGGAAGCTCCCCAAGATGGCGCCAGAACGAAGATTGAGGTAGACTTGGTGTAGCCCCCATGGCCTCCACATTGTCATATGATAAACCCCTAGTATCCCCCATAATGACCCTTATAATGCTCCTCTATATAGTCAAGTCCCCTATGAGGAGTTTAGACTACACCTCTCATGCCCCCAAACAGTCCGTCTGTAAGCCGTGTACACAGAGGCGGGAGGGATCAGACATGCCTACTGGGCGAGGGTGTGCCATGACTTCAGCACCCAGCGTTGCCATAACGCAGCTTAACCGACATCTCAAAAGGGCAAGCCCAAATTAGAAAGGATTTTGGCAACTCCGACCCCCAAAATTAGGACCCAATCATCGTCATATGATAGTTGTAGACAGCTATAGAAGTCGTACTTTGTGCGTTGGGGTTACAAAAATCCTCTTGTTATCAAAGCCCCAGACCTCCCAGTTGAAGCCCAAGCCCACGAGGACATTTCTCAAGCTAGAGGTGTCCCAGGGTCCCTGCATATCTTCCAAAAGATGTGAAGCCCCCACAAACTCGTAGGGATACCAACAAATGGGTTCCAAATTGAAACTCGCATGTTGAAGCTTGAATTCTTGCCAGGCATGAGGCAGCTTGTCTGCACACTTGATTGCTCGGGGATGTTCAGGGCTCCGCGGGCTATGCCGTATCCCAGAATCTGGAGTGACCCTCACAAGGGCTATTCAAGGAGTGGGCATTTATGACGTCCACTGCAGGTCTGGCATGTTCATGTCTGGCAGAAAGGAGACGCCAAAGGAGATTTGTTCTACGAGGCTAAGAACTTCCCGGTCAAACGCCCAGGTATGCGCTGAAGAGAGTGCGGAAGAACGGCGGGAAGATCCCTGTCGAAGTCAAGCGTAACTTGTCTGCAGCCGTTGTTTAGGGTTAAGTGCTTTGGGTGCAGGTTTAGGGTCCGGGTTTTGAAGCTGGCGCAGGGGCCAAGACACTATGAATTTAAGTGACGCGCGAAGTGTGCCCTGAAACCCTGGGCACCTGTCAAGTTCAGTCTAGTTTGTAATTTGCCCTGATTCTCCGGGGAGGTTGCAGAACAGGTGCTGCTCAGACCTTTCCAAAAATTGAGGCTACTAATTCGGGGCCCTAGGCACTCGGTGATGGCACCGATGTTTTCCTTTGTTGAAGGGTCCCTCGACGAAGCCTGCGGCGACACCCAGTGCATAGCAGCAAGAGAGGTTGCAATAATTTACTGAAACATAAAGAATCTCCTGAGACAGCTCTTCAACCCCCTGATACAGTTGCCTTCAGAGCTTGCTACTGCAGGTGAGTGCGAGCTGTTGAAAGCTCAAGAGCACCCCTTTATCATGCACCTCGGCAAGCCTGAAGTGAGACCATTATCAAGGGACACCAGGGAATGAACGGGGCGTTCGAATTATGATAGGGCTATATAGAGCTAAACAGGGTTATTCTGGGGTTATATAGGGATATATATATATAGGGGGTTATGAAAGGGTTATCTGAAGGGTAACTTGGGGTTGATATGCTGGTGTAGGCATCATTCCCGACAACGAATCCCGGAAACAACGACGTACCCGTGTGGCTTGGGTGAGGCTATTGCTGAGGACTCTTCACAATATGGCCCCTGAGGGTCCTTACAATTTGGGGATATCTGGGGATGACAGCTCAAGGTGGTATGAAGGCCTTTGAAGACTGGGGCCTTGTTTTTTTGATGCATGAAAGCCCTTTTGTTTTCCAGACACGAGCACCCCTCATGACTTCAAGCAAGCGGTCTTGACTCTGCGAGTTGCTGCTTCATCCCAGGAGACTCGTGCAGACTTTCGAGACCAACAAGAGTGTACCTATGCCTCAAGAGCCGGCAGAGTTTGGTTTTGGAATGTCAGGTTGGGCTTCAAGGTTTGAACAGGTGGCAGTACGTGTCACTTCGCGGGGTATTCCAGAGCAGGGACTTCAAATCTTACCTGGCGTTGCTACCATCAATGGCGCTTATGCATTTCAAGCAGAACCATGCTTCCACCTGGATTGAGATGTGGTTGTGTGTGTAGTAGCCAGGTAGAAGCAGAAGCTCTTCATGGTGGTTTAAGACAGGATAGGTCTCCGCTATTCCGGTTCTCCGCCACGCGCAAGGGAATCCAGGAAAAGGGTTCGGGCCCTTGGCACAGTTGCATGCCGACAACGAAGTCGGCACTGGACCAGCTGAACTATGCTCCAACGTTTCTCAGGGGAACCGTACACCCCAAACCCAAATCCATAAGAAACCCAAACCCTAAACCCCAACAACTTAGGTTTATATCCTCACTGAGCTGATCACTGGTGGCGAGCTACACGGAGCAATCCGTGAGATCCCCACAGTGCTATCCAGGCCCTGGACTTCCAAAGGGCAGATCATTGGACCGAAAAAAGGGATTATGTAGGGGCATATTGGGAAATACGGGATTATGTAGGGGTATATAGGTTTGTGGGTTTATTAGGGATATTACATCCAAAATGGATAATCACATTGGAAAATGTCGCGGAAACTGGGATTATCTAGGGTTGGGGATTCCCGAAATTAGGGGTGGTGCCTTTATAATGGAGGTTCCTATAGGAAGGATTATCGCATTTTGGCTTATTTCGGGGTCTATTTTGGGTCCCTTGATTTTGGGAAACGGCCACGTGACACTTATGATAGTGATGAAGGATGGGCACTGGCAGTATTGAGCATGACTGTTGCAAAAAACAGTGGCGAGAACGAGAAGCCCTAATTCCCATACACACATAATTCGTACACATATACATACATGCATATACGTATGCACATATGCATATATGCATATGGCTCTAAACTGGGGTCCCCACCCATTCTTTTGCTCTGTCAGGGCACAGGCGCAGTTCTACACCGGCTGCCTCGTCATTGTGCTCGAGGCGGGCTTCACCAGTATATGTCTGAATAATAGCAGTAGTAATAGTAATAAACATAATTTCAGTAATAGTTGTATAGTAATAGTACTCTTGAGAAGTATGAAAAGGACACTGCGGTCCAGGAAACAGGAGACAAGCTTACTTGACTTAGCTAATTCAAGCTCGATCTTTTGCTTTGAAGACGCAGGGAAACAATCAGCAAAGGCATATCAATTTTATCCAACATATCAGGCTCTGGAATTTTTAGCTGAGCCTGACAGCATCCGACAGCATCCTAACACGACCCTCCTTCTACGTTTGCAGGTCTGGATAGAACTAGGGCCAGCGGGATCCTGTATTCTGTCATTTGAAGCACTTATGCCCTACGGACGATAACAGGGGAAAAGAAAGCCAACCTGCAAATAAACAGCCCTAAAACCTGAGCAGTTGAATTGCGTTGTCTTGCAACATTCGGTGCAAGCCGCACGACCAAATCCTGGCTAATGACGCAGTGAGCTACACAGAATCCTGCAGGAGCTCTGTGAGAAGAACATCGTATACCGAGCACCTTGGTAGCTGCAGGAAGTGTGTGAGCGTGATCTGTGGGGGACCCCGATATAGACCCCCAAATTCTATAATCGTTATTATGGGAACCCCCCAAAAAAGCCCGTTTGAGGCCTCCAGTGCATCTTACGTTCATTGAATGTAATCTTCATGGGTAGCAAGTGTGATAATTACACTTGTCAGGGTTAGGCTAGGGTTTACGATATTAAGATTGCTGACAGCGGTCATTGTTATGCTTCCCCTTCTTTCACCATGGCTATGTACCACATGGGCATCCTCTTAAATCTGCCTTAGGGCTGAGGTTTTGGGGTTTAGGGTTAAGATTTCGAGCCTAGATGCAAAAAAAGGTTTAGGGTTCGTGGGTTAGTACAGATCCTGGTCTGGGGCCGCGAGACTTGCTGTTATCAACTGGTCTTCGAACGCCGTCTGTTAGTTTCGTTAGGCTAGGGCCTAGATTGGTGTTTGTGCTGTAAGGGCTAGATGAATCAGATGGCCATGCTTGAGCTTGAGCAACCCCTAGCTTCGTCCGAATAGATGTGTATATATGTATGTATATGAAAGTTTTTTCATCCGGTCAAATGCGCACCCAGCCTTTGTTTTATGTGCGCTGTTGCAGATGCAGAAGCTGCGGTCAACACCATAAGCCCCAAACCCTAAACGATTGCCGCCAAACCCCTATGAGTTATAGACCCTAAACCCTGAATAGCAGTTTCCATTTCATTTTCCATTTTACTTTCCATTTGATTCTCCATTATTCTTACCTTCATGGATCCCAATATAGCCCCAATATATCCCCAACAACCTTAGAACCTGAACCCCAAACCCCAAATCCTAAATCGCAGTTTCCATGTTCTTTTCCATTATCCCTATGTAACCCCTATATAACCCCTATATAACCCCTACATAACCACTAAACCCTAAACCCCTTGGAACCTGGCCTCAACTTCAACCCTTTCCCAAGGACCTGAAGCCGGAGAATGTCATGCTGGACGCTCAAGGAGCTGAGCGCAATGCATTCTAGATTTGGTTTAGGGCTTAGGGTTTAGGGCTGAGGTTTTAGGGTCTTGTAATGTTGTAGTTTACCAAAATAAGGGGGACCCCCATCTAGACCCCACTACATGATAATTATCTTTCACTATGGGGACCCGCAAAAGGGTACCACTTTCAGTTTCCATTCTGCCGCAGGCAGTTAAACTGAATTATTTCCAACCTGCGAGCATCAGAGTCATAATGCTCAGCTCAAGTTCGGTTGTTGATGACCTGTCTCTGTTCAACCGAACATGGTGCCCCGCTCATTTTCAGCCCTCCTAAGCCCTGACCACTTCCTCTGCACTGTCCCCGTCCTGCAAGTTCCCTGCTTGGATAAGGGCTTGAAGATGACAGGATACCTCAAACTCATCGACTTCGGCATCGCGAAGAAGCTAGAGGAGGGAAAGAGCCGAACTTTCACTATGTGGCTTGGCTCCATTGCCGCTAAAAACACCCCAGAAAGACATGAGCATACAAACGGTAATTAATCACCCCCATCCCGAAATACCAGCTGCTTTCCCTATTTGTTCAAAGGGGGTAAGGAGGGTGTTATGTATTGAGGAAAAGGATTAGTAGCATAGCATTCCTAGCAATTTCCTGCAAACGCCATCCCGTCTCATTTTGTTTTCCAAGTGCTTTGTCATCTTTGCCTAGCAAAGTCTTTCCTGTTTTTGTGAGGCTTGCTCAAATCCTGCGCTGATTCTTGGTCAAACCCTCTGCAAAGCAGCCTGCCAACTTACTCAGGATCGGGACTCCTCATTACATGGCCCCCGAGATTATGCGAGGACACGGCTATGGCACTGAGGCCGGGCAACTGCATTTCTAAAAAATGCCAGGCTGAGCGACTCCTGTCACTAATATGGGATTCCCCGAGTTGTTTTTCCATCCACGCACAAGAGCCCGGAGAGCCCAATACTTCCGAAGGAACAGAACATACCCGACTGGCACGGGGATCCCCAAATCTGATTGAGGGGGTATTCCCTATTCCAGAGGCCTTGGGCATCCTGAGTCTCACATGAGTAGTAATTTATTTGGGGGTAATGGTACCCAATAAAGAGTAAGATTATATCCCCCTTTTGGGGTATAGTATTTTTTTGTAAGGAATATAATCTTACTAGGTTCAACCACCCCAAAAAGACGCTTCTCACATGATGTGCAAAGTGAGCATCTCCGCAGGTAGACCTTTGGTCACTTGGTGTTATCCTTTTCGAGTTCGTTTGCGGTGGCCCGGCTGAAGGAACCCTGAGAATTTCGCACAATAACCGCTTGCAGACTTTTTGCCGAGTCCTTCTAATGAGCTAGTGTCTACCATATGGGCTACAGTCTAAACTCCCCAAAACAGGGTTATCATTTGGAGTATTCTAGGGCTTACTAAGGGGGATACTAGGAGTTTAGACTATAGCTCATATCTCGATAGGATGTAGATGCCTGTGGTGCAAGTCGGGGGCTCCTTTTCAAGAACTTCCAGTTTGACTTGATCGATTCATCAATCAGATGCTGGTACACTAGGTGTCCCCCAGGCAGGAACAACCCAGTTAATAAGAGGCAGTTTCTCATAGTCCCTTATTCTTGCTGATAGTCATTATGCCTACCTGATGTCTCCGTATGTGCATACTCGTATGGAGGGCACAGGGTTCATGAACTGTACATCCCGGACTCTGAGTACTTTGAAACATGATACGTCGTGGTGTTGTGAAGAATGCAAGAGTGATTTTCAGATATACTCCAGCTGATGCATGGGTGTTTCTCAGATTGTTCTCTGTACGCTCTGAGCTAGAGTTTCCTCACAATCCCAACATCTCTCCAGGATCCCTAGGGGTAGCACTGTTTTTGAGAAACCTCCCTGCTGGAGTCAGTTGCAGTCGCTAAGGCTACCTGCCGTTTGCTGACGAGCTCGACGACCCCACAGAGGTCTGCACTGCCGTGCAACTTGGCAGAGTGTCAACCTGAAATAGCTTCATTGCAGACAAGTTCTACCAAACCGGGTTAGCAGCTTCAAGGAACGGATTCTGCGAGAATGATAGCCAGACCCTTGCAAGAGCACTGCAAGATCATGCTCAGCGAATTTTAAATGCACTCGACAAAAATCGTTTGTCAACACTCAAGCACCGCTAGCTGGGCAACCGCTCCACCCGAATGTTCTTCGCTGCTGGCACAGCACGAGCCATCGATTTTGATGATATGTGCCATGTGTTCTGGGAGAAGCTCACAGACAGTGGCCTTGCAGCTCACAAGCGTCAGAGGGGTTCTTTGTGTACTGTGGGCTGCCTTTTGGCCCGTTCTTTGCTTACACGCAACTTATCCTAGACCAGAATGCTGTCGAACTAGGTAAGTATGTCCCCTTCGCAGAGGCGTTTCACCATTTTAAGGTTTATGGGTTTTAAAGTTGAGGGTTGAGGGCCATGTGGTCTAACGAGCGCATGAACTCACTGCTGTCGAGTTCCCCGGCAGCCTTCCAAGTCCGTGCTCAAAAGGGTTTAGGGTACATCCCAGACTACAATCCCCATATGAGTTACTGTCAAGATTAGCCCTATTAAGGGAGTCCTTCTTGTAGTTGATTAGTAGAGCCCATAGTGTCGTCCCTCATAAGGAACCCATGTCCATTAATTATCTGGGTAACGTTGACTTTTGCTCATATATCTCAGTACCCCGAAGGGTACCGGTATTCCAAGAAACTTCCAATGTATTCGCGCGAGAATCACTGCTGAGGCTGAAGGATCCTCTCGACTTCCCTGGTCGCTTCAAGGACTTTATTTGTGGCTTGTAGAGAGAACCCTAGAAGTGGGAGTTTCCCAAAAAGGGGAGCCCTGGGGGACCTGAGAAAAATATGCGCATAGGGCCTTGAAGGGAGGTTGCAGGGTCCCCATAAGCATAGAAGGGACAACGATGATGTTGAGAAACTTCCAAAGGATATTCACAAGGTTCGAGGGCCGGAGTTTAAGTTTTTACCGTGGATTCATTGAGGGTGCAGTAGGACCCTTCACAGTACCTCGTCGAATCAGCTTTGCTCTTGACCCATGTATTGGTCCAGAACTTCTGATGGACAGCCCCAAGTTTTGCCGAACTTTCGGGGCGTGGTCCTTGATTTTTCATAAGTTACGGCACCACAAAAAGCTCTGCCCTCATGCTTCGGGCGCCGCAGGGTATTGGATGCGTCACGTGTGCGCTGCCCGGGCTGACATTGCTACTGTAGGGCTTCGAGGCATCGTACTCTGCAAGCCTCTTCTTGGTTATCCTTATCCTTCCAGTACATTCTAGACCTGCGCAGGATGCGCAGTGCAAGACGGTGATACAGGGCATGCTCAACCGGCAGCCGAAGAAGCGGCTGGGAGCAGGCGAGGAAGGGCCTTTGAAGTCCTCGACTCCTGCATATATGCACATGTGAATCCCGTGTACTCCCGCATCTTGACGAGGTGCACCAGATTACTAGACATGACCATAAGGCATGCTGGAGCTTAGCATAGAGAGCCTAGAATCATTTTACCGTCCCCATTATGCGCTTGGTGGGTCTATTTTGAAGCCTAGGTATGGTCTAGACCCCACTAGGAGACTAAGCACGCGGATCAAACAGGATTTGCAGTACAGGGCATGGTCTGCAAATTTGGGAAAGTCAAAAAATAGCAACAGCTACTAGGACATGACAACGCAATTCCTACTTGGGCCCCTGTCGTGTTTGCCTGTGGATTTAGTGTACGGTGCATGAGCCAAGTGCGGCGCTTCAGACAATTGATAAAGACGTAGTAAGTAGAGCCGACCCAGTCCCTAAAATCAAGTCTGACTGAGCTTGCGTTGCAGGCCTCAATGGTTGGGAAGACATCAGGACACCCCGGGCGAATTCAAGGGTATTCTTTGGGTTTGCCCCCACCCATTAACAGCTAGTTAAGAATTACAGCTTAGTCATATAGCCCTGGATGATGACCTCATTACAGATAGTTACTAGGTGGGAGCTGTGCCCAAGGTATAGAGCCGGGGTGACTTGGGTGAAGCCCAAGAAGTTCAGGGCCAAGCATCAATCTGGGGGTTTCCAGAAAGCGGACGCTCCAAAACAGACCCGAACACAAGCACACCCCCCCCCCAAAAAAAAGAGGAGCCTTACAGTTCTGGACAGCCTCAACTTGGGAATTCAGATCAGGATGATTTCCGTGCAGTTTTCCGTCAGTGCTGGTCGCTGGGGTGTGCACTGGTGTGCTCATTATCATGTAGAGGGTAGTGTAGCGGCTTTTGTGGATCCATCGAACGTTTTTGTTGCAGTAGACGTGCCACGACGTACACGAGACGCCATCCTCCATAGAGAGCAAATCCCACACCGGGTCAAGATCTTGAAGCGCCAACCTCTCCGCATGCAAGATGTGAAAAGCGCTCAACTTTGCCCGTGGCACGGCTGGTGTCCAGCATCAGCCAGCCAATGCTGCGAATGGCAGTCTGCATGGCATGATGGGTGCCGTCAACCTGGCATTTGCCATGACTGTGTGGGTTTTTTTGAACAACTAGACGACAGGTTATGATCTACAGTTGACAAAGCGCTCAGTAAAGCATCATCCTGAACCACGCTATCAAAATCATAGTTTGGGACAAGCGCCATGTCAGGAAAGGTCTCACCCAGGCTGAGTTTCTGGTGTGCAATCCTTGTCAGGAATGCGGAATTCTTCACCCAGGGCCATAGCTCCACGACCCTGCCCCTTGGTCATCGATCTAGTATAGTTGCTTCATTTGGCCATGTGTAGAAGGCAGTTTCTCGCAGGTGCTGGCATGTCCGCTGAAACAGGTGGCATGTGCACAGTATTTCTCATGCAAGCAACCGACATTTTTTATCAGAAGCACGTTCACGAGACGCGCATTGCTTCATCTCCATGCGCAGTTCCGCGTGATTACTGGTTCAGGTTTGACAAGATCATGGGCAGAGAGCTGGAATCACCCGTTGTGCCCAAGGCATGGGCTTGCAGAAACGGGTATTTCCAGGGAAGGGGATCCTGCTTTGATACGCGACAATGTTATAAGCCTTTTTCAAGCAGCCTCCCCAAGACGGGACCTGCAGCTGTAAACCCCAGATGGGGTTGCAGCTTATTATCCCAAACAAAGTATGTACTGCAGGGACCTAAATAATTAGACCAAGGTCTTTTGTTGAAATTCTGCTGTAGTACTATCCGGATTACTCCCTAGGCTTCTCATGATGGCTCAAGTGTGGAAATTGTGAATGCAAGCATCCAAGCATAAGATGGTTTCTGGATGAGTCCCTTCCCAGGGTTTTGCTTCTTGTAGGTTCTGTCCTATCTTATATATTGATGCCAAGACCTGTGCCCGAAGGGCATGGCACAAGAAGACCCGGTAAAAGCATCCCGAAAGACTTGCATGTTTATTTGGCACCGTGCACACTCGATCAGTGTCGCATGGAACTCTGATCTCTCGATGCTCCGTCTGCATCCCCCGGAATGCTGAGAGACGATGTTGGTGATTTGGGACCAGGATGCTCGGCCTGAAGGTCTTTAACGCTAAGATCCAAAACATGGTGGTGATGCAGGGGGTGGGGTGCTGGTGATGATGATGATGATGATGATGATGATGTCCACTGCTGCCGCAGCGACCGCTGCTACTGATGCTACTGCTGCCACTATTGTCGCAAGTACTGCTATGACGACACGCATCAACCAGACGGATAAAAGTCATGGCCAGACAAAGGGTTGAAACAGTACCACAGATAAAGATAGTCACCGCCTCGCAGGGTGAGACCTACTGCGAGCCGTCGGAGATCGACTTTTCCCTCAGCGACGACAATGAGCTTGGCTAAGCCTTGCCTCTACCGAGCCTCCCCCATAGGCTCTCGAATTTCGGGTCAGTTTTTGGGATTCAGATTCAGGAAAGAAGACTTGGTGTGAAGGTTGTAGAACCCCACAGACGTCCTTTTTGGGGGACTCAATAAACAAGTGGTAATCTCTTGCGCGCTTTGAAGGAGTTTTCAGAGGGCGCGCCTCAAAACCACGCCCCCAATCCGACCAATCTTAAGACAATCATGTGACGGGGGAACCCCAGGCTGTAATCACCTCCCCACATTTCGAACACCCGACCCAATTCTACACTACCATGGTAAGATATTGTACCAGACACAAGAGATCATTATCATGAGGACCCGGAAGCCGTGCCGTGGGGCAGGTGTGGCTGATGCGCACAGGCAGGACAAAGCCAATTGAGTCATACTTTCGAGAACAAAAAGCTTAGAGGTTAGGACCCCGAGTGATTCGCATTTCAACAGGGGATACTTTAGTAGCTAGTTTTCAATCAAATCATACTCTCTTTAATGTTGTAGGGTCTCTGAAGGATACATCTCACTTGGTCCAGCAACCAAAAGACGCTACTCAGTTGGGTGTTGAGTACATCAAGTGAGAATTGTATGCGGCTTGTCAGTTCCCATCCTCTCACACTCTCATCATCAGAGTCACTGGTTCAACCTGTTTTAAGTCCTGCCCTCCATTGCGCGCCAGCCCTCTAGTGCAAATGCAGCTGAAAATACCAGCACAGATCGCATAGTTTCACCGCTGGGGAGTCATCCTACACCTCCTAGACACCGCACGGGATGTGCAGAATGCTCAGTTGTCCATTCCACGCGATACCCGGCAGTGCACTGGGCAATGGGGTGCTCTTGCAAGTAGTCTGCCCAGTGGTGCCCCCGGTGGAGCTGGGTTCTACATGTAAATGCGCAGGTGCTCGCATGATGAGGTTGTTCTGGTCCAAATACAGTGCAAGGGTAGGCTGGCTTTGGTTGCTTGGCATCCTTACTGCGTGGAGCGGAGGTGCAGAGGCTAGGGACCCAGCAAATGTTTGACTTGCACTCCTTGATGGAGAAAGGCCATCACGTTCGGGAGGTCCGATGGCGGGGCAGCACTACACCGTCACACAGTTTCGCATGTCAGGTCAGGCCCTTGAGACAGGCCTCTTTGACCTACTGCTGCCCCGCCGTCGAGGGCTCTTCACGAACTCTGCGTTCAGGGTTTGATGTGTTTCCTCCTGGCGAGGAGGCTCCGTGGATTGCACATTGGCAGCTTGCCACCCGCTATGTGCAACGGAGCCAATCATGCCCTGCGAAGTGGCTCGCTTTCAGGATGTCTAAGCTAGTCTAAGATTGCAGTGTCCGTGCGGTGGTGCACAGTCTTGAATGTGGTCGTGTGCCTGAAGGAACCTCGCAGATCAAGCCTTCAGGACCAGCCCCTCAGAGGCCTTTGGCAGGAGCAGGAACTCTCTGGATGTAATTACAGGCGGGGTTGAAGAAAAGCTTCGGCAGAAGGGGTCCACTGAAGAATCCTAAAGCCCTGAAAGGATCCAGCTTTGCAGCGCTCTCAAGTGCACTGACTTCTTTCTGGCTGCATTTAGCGCGTGGCGAACTCGAGTTTGTGATGTTCTGCATAGGCAGGGAGACGTCATCACGAGCTGAAGCCTGCAGCCTCATCAGCAGGCAGCAAAAGTCGTGGTAGAATGTGAGAAGAAGTAGTGGTGGTAGTCCTAGTACGTGGAGGAGGTCCAGCAACTATGTCCCCTTGAAAAATAAAGGCTGAGCCAATTGTCATTTCCGTTGAATGCTAACTGCTTTTGTATGTTTAGAACTATGGGGAGCTCTCCGTGAGTGGTGGGAGCCAGGCTGGGTAGATGAGGTGGGGGAGGCATGAGGGTTGGGCACAATGTCGCACATTCGAAATGCGAATATGCAGAAAGGGCTGCTCTACAGCATTTGTCACGCCTTTGCGCGTTTCAAGCCGGCATCCGTTCGGGCATGGTAGGGGGTGAGCAGCAGCATTCGCAGTAGCATGAGCAGTAGCCGTAACAGTAGCAGTCATAGCAGAAGTAGCAGGAGGAGGAGGAGAGTAGTAGTCATTAAGCCTTTCCGGCAAGCATGTGATACAGGTCCGGCTGCGTTCGAGTTCCCATCTTCTATATGCAGCTGGCAAGACAATGCGGTGAACCTGCGAATCCAAGACGCCTCTGTCCAGAAATGGGAGCTTCCGAAAACTGAGGGGCCCTTTTCTCAGACAGGGAATTCCCGTACTTTGGGTGTACCTTTGGGGCCCCCTCATTTTCGGAAGCCTCAGAACTTGTCATTGGCTGGACTATCAACATCCAGCACGCATACCGAACCAAACAAGTTTGGCCAGGGGCCGTCTGCTTGCATCATAGAGCACTACCCCCCAATTCAGCTTCATCTGCAGGCCTTCGCATCCTGCGCTAAAGTTACCATGAAGGTTTGGCAGGCCATGCGCACTGAGGGTCATGTTGAGGTTTTATCTTTCTTGCAGGGCTGTGGTGAGATCTGCGGTCTGGGGTTTGTTGCGCATTTCTTGGTCAGCCGTTAGTGTCCTGATCTGTGCAGCAGGCAACAACGTGGGATCATGTGTGGCCAGTCCTTCTTGGGGATGGGTTGATCCTGGGAGTTCCCAGACCCCCAAAAGGATCCAAAAATCAGATCCCTTAGAAGATGACCTGGAAGAATAAAGGGATTGAAAAGGGTCACCATGAGTTTATGTAGGGCAAAGAGGGATCTATTTTTTAGATCCTCCCGGGGACTGGGTTGTAGCTCTACTGTAGATGAGGGGCTGTTGCATCTAAAGCAGGAGTCGTCAGGCTTCGTTGGGCCCACGTGTTGATGAGTTGAAGCTTCCAAGTGCATAGTGACATTCAAACAAGAGCAAGGGAAGTGCAGAACAACAATTAATTTTCAGTAAGCCTTGGCAGGTCAACTTGGCAGAGGTAGTGCAACAGCTCTCCACGCAAGAGTCTACATTGCGAGGTGTCTTTCGAGGGTGTGTGCGAGGATCCAATGGTGTTAAAGGGTTCTCTCAGACTGACACGAGTCGACCTCACCCCTCATGGCGGATATTGTGCTTAGCCTACGTTATCACAAAGCTGGTCAGAGGAGGACTGCACGGGGACATTGGGGTTGCCTGGGGCTGTGACTCGTATGCTTGGATACCATTGCAGCAGAACTAGACAGGCCTGTTGTCAGAAGACAATTTCTGTTCTGCGTGCCCTCCGTGCAATTGCCGGATGCGCACGCATGTGCCCTGAAGCTTGACAGTTGGAGCTTGCAGGGCAAGATCTAGGCTGTGACATGCCAGAAGCTGACGAAACTTACACGTAGACTGCCACTTCTTGGATATTCTTGGATGTAGATATTAGGGTTTCCGAATTCTGTTTCCTCTTCGCGACGTATCGAGCACAGAGGGACAGCAGAACATGCACGCAACATCTTTGAAGCATCTCTCCTAAACCAGTTGTTGGGGTTCCTTTACATGCCAGTTACACCTACTTATGCAGGGGGGTAGATTGCCTGACCCAGGGCTCCAGCTTTTCTCCGAGCTTCCTTGCGGCGGTTCGTTTCACCCTCCTGGGATGAGGCCTTTGGAGACGGGAGCTTGCAAAAAATCGGAGCAGCCTCTATAACAGAGAGGGCGGCCCACTTTTCTTCGAGAGAGGACTGAATGTATTCTAGAGCCAGAGGAAGGCAAACTGGCACCCTCAACCAATACGAGATTGATGATGTCATATCCCAACTGCCAGCATTCAAGACACTGCCCAAAATCATTCCTGCGTCTCAGAGCAACATCCCCCCACGGCAGAGCCGTGAGTCGGCTTGGGTCGCAGAAGCACATACTACTTGATCTTATGCAGATTTAGTCGCATGCTACTTCCTTTTGCCGTAGTGTTGTCGAGGATGGGGAATGGCTAGGATTGGTCTTTAGTGTCTCGTACCGTCATTTCATGTTGCTTGAGTGAAATGCACGTAGCGGCCAGTCAAAGCCATCATCATCCCTACACGTTTCATATTCTCATCAGCACTACTATGGGAACAAGTTGGCTATCGCTTGAGCGTTTCAATAGGGGTTTGAGACCTTGTACTATAGGATTCCATCGGGTGTGATTCCTCTGTAATCATACTACTTTCTTGTGTTGTCCCACTTCTTTCAATGCCAGTGCTTTCTTCTGTTTCCAGAAGGTCTGTGAACACCCCGCCTCCCTTACTCCACTCCCTGACCCGTGCCGGGTATGAATACTCAAAATTACCATGCGATGCTGCTACACCCAAGCCGGCTTTCCACAAACCAGGGGCAATCAGCAATCGGATGGGGCCCCTGTCTGCTGATTCTTAAGAGGGGTCCTGGCAGCAACTATGGAGGCGCTTATGCGTCGAGAAGGGGCTTAGATTGTGCTGAGATGATCCTGCCCCCTCTCAGGAAGCAGTGGCCAATTGCAAGGCTGTGATCAAAGAGATCACATATGCAGCGCTAGGATGGCTGAGAGACTTGCAACTTGAACCAAACAGCGTGAGCAAGGGTGGTGCCCTCAGTCGTGTATGATCAGCGTCGGGTGAGCCCCAATACATTGAACAGATGCCTTGCTGTGAGCGCCTTCAATTAAAGCTTCAAGTGCTACCAAAGGGTTAAAGGCGCGTCGTTACGCCGCTCTTCCATCATTCGAATTTGAAGCGATGAGTCTTTCGCAGTGCGCTCAAGCGGGTTGAAGTCAGAAGCTTAACTTAGTTGGATGGTTCGCATTCCAAGTCACCATCCAGCCCGAACTGGAGTTCAACATGAACCGCGGTTCAACATTCTTGGGCATAATGAATCGTTTGTGTTCTCTCGCTACGCTTGTTGTCTTGAATGCCTGATGTTTGTCTTTAATTCAAGCTCCACCCCGAGAAGATTACTACAAACTCTGTCGCATCTCAGCCATATTGGTTGCTGGAATCGACAAGGATACTGGTTGTTGGAATCGACACAAGAATAGCGGGGGAGTCGTGATAGTTTTCTACCTCTAGCATCACGCAGGATGTTCTTCCAAGAAATAGCCGGCGCTCCCCTCCCTTTGTAGTCCTCAGTTCTTTCAAGAGAGCTAAGACCAGGGCTGGGAGCGTGGAGCATTTACGCCTATGTAAGGACTTAAATAGCTAGAATCGGCTTTGGGTATATATTCTGGTTAAACTTTTTGTTGTGAAGATTTTTGGGAAGAATGTTGGAAATTATTCGGACTTCCACTCTACATTCCACTCTACAGTGACTGATACTGGCCCCCAAGCGCGGCTGCCAGGCAAAGGGAGATCCCATGGAAGACAAGAGCAAGGGCCCCGGTCAGGAAGCAGTTCATGCCAATTCCAGCAGTCATGTTGATCCCTAAGCCCTAAAACCATCTAAAATCCTAAACCTTTACTACAGTTGGTACGATGGCATGGCTTTGAGTAAGATAAACTAGTACCTCCTCTCCTCCGGCTGGCAGGCAGATGAAGGAGTAGGATGCCAGGATGCTGACTACCAATTCTGTTTCTGTTCTGTTGGTTGTTGGTTTTAGCATTCTTCGTGGTCTTTGTAGTTCTGGACGACAAGAAGTGTACCTGTCAAAGGGTCCCTATCTTTGCGCCAGAGATGAAGTAGCAGATTGGACCTTTAAGCTTGACCATGCCAGACCCACAGGCATGTAAATGCCATCCCTCGCGCATTCCTTTGCGCATCATGAGTTTAGGGCTTAGGGTGTCCTCGAGGGTGTCAAGCGCGGGAGGTCGCAAAGTCACTCGTTCCAGTTACAGAACCAGCATGACTGATGCTTAGCCGTCAGTGGCACTATTCTGGGGCGTTGTGTTTCAGCCTAGTAGAGGGTGCAGTAGGATTCGCTCCTTCACTCCAGCTGCCGCACTAAAGATAGCCACTAGGCTGACATTTTAGCTTTGCTGAGCCTGAAGACTTGGGTCGTAAGGAGACCGTTTGAAATTTCCTGCACTGATTTCATATTGGAGCATTTTATGGCATAGCTTGCAAATAGTGGACTGCGGTTCATTGCTGCCGTAAACATTGTTCTTGCCTGATAGATGCCCACCTGCACTATACAACATGCTAGTGTGGGACAGTTGGGGCTGTTACTTAGCTCCAACAGCCATCCGCAAATTGTGGCCAAAGTCTCTGCCACAACTGCCCCGGCCTCAGGAAGGAAAACAATCCACTACTGGTTTCCAGTGTAGGGTGGCATTCGCAAGCACAATCACACGCGCAATGTGCAGGCAGCAAATTATGTTGCACACTCTTTAACCTTGAGCTACCGCTCTCAATAGCGAGGCAGGAAGTGTCAAAACCACGCGTCCTCTTCAACCCAATTCTGAGGGCTCTGGGGATTGACTGCAAGGGGATGATCTGGATTCTATCAGGGTCCCGAAGCAAAGGCACTTTGGAGACGGCCTGTTCAACACTACAAGCAATTTCATCTCTGGCAGCCATGCACGCAAGAGCACGTATGGTAAGAGCACCATATTTGAAAGAGGAGTGGTAGCAGCATTGGGGTTAGTACTACCACTGCTGGAAGTCGCCACTAGTAGCAGTCCCGAGAGCAAAGATAATGTTGGCCAGGCCCAGTATGCTAGTGCTAGTAGCAACCGTATCATTCACAGTGACAATGGTGCATTTGGCTGACTATAGTTAGTCGTGTTGGTTAAGGCTGGCTGAGCATTCTCAAAAGTAGGGGCTCTTTTGCGGACCAATTGTTAGTCCGCACGGCAGGCATCTTAGTAGGGCACATTCGTAAAACTTAAATGGGACCCTCATTTTAGAAACTGTCGTGCTGATTTTGTTCTGCCAGCCAGGGTGGCCGTTGCTGCGACGACTTGTGGGCAACGTCCGGCCCTTTTTGAATTTCGGTGGTATCGTAACATTGTGAGGGAGTGTGTTATTGTGACAGGGTGCCAAATGTTCCGAGAAGTGGATTCTTTGATGAGGTTCCTGCTCGTTGTAGTGATGATCCTGTCTTCAGGATAAGGGGAGTCATCGCAAACAGGGGGCTCCAGTATGTACCTCCCAAATTCCAAGCCATTTCTTGTATAGGAACCCTTAAGCAGGGACCCTTATTCATTATTGAAACCATAACCCCCCTAAACTGCTACATGCGCAGTTTGGGCATTCTCGCCCATTTGCTTCTCCATTGCTGGGGTCATATCTTTAAGGTTTGGAGTCACTCACATACAGGTAGAACATGGCAATCCCAACGTCTGAAACTGCGGAATGCGTCACTGGAAAGATGAGGCCTTAACGGGATCTCACGGAGAGACGGAGGACAGAACCCCCAGCAATGTATGCAGCCTAGCGATGAGCGGCCAGGAAGTAAGTACAACAGCGAAATAATGTCTCATCACCGTGGATGATATCAGCAGCTGCAGTAGCAGCGAGCATCACATTGTAGTTGTTTTGAGCAACCAGCACGTTATCCTCCAACCCCTTTATGGTCCGGTGTACTCATCAGTATCAAGAACCTCCACGTCATCAACGAGGAAGCTTACATGAGCCAAGGGAGTTAAGAGGACATGTGCAATCGCATGTTTCCGAAGTTGCAATGTTGCATCGCTGGCAAGATCTCTAGCATTCTGACTGCTCTTGTGATTGCGAACGATGCTGATGTGTTTGCCGAGCTCAAGATTTTTGGATGCGGAGAGGACGGCGCCAGGTACTAAAGAGTCAAGTGTGGTGAGACGATGGGTGACACAAGTAATCGCAGCCATGCAGGCAGACATTCGAGCAAGTGCAAGCAAGCAACAGCTCATGTGTACAAAATAATGGCAAGAACAAAGCCGTCCGTTAGGCGATAATAGCCAAGTAGTTGCAGCAGTCGGCAAAGCTTGGCTTGCTCCGCCGCATGAAATCCTGACCCTGTTCGCATGCCGCCTCCATCAGTACAGGGATGCCCGCACTGGGTTTTTCTCATCATCGATATCTCGCAGTATAGCGAAGGTGGCATCTTGGAAGATCTGCCAAACGTCAAAATTGAAGCAGAGGAACTGATAGCTGCAGTGATAGAGTCAGGGCTTTGCCAACAGCCCCTCCGTGTGGTAGGCCCACGGTCCTTTGACAACATTATGCAGAAGATAACAGAAGCTGTAAAGCTCCTGGAGAGTGACTCCAAACTTCTGGTGGTTTACATGGGGCACAGTTACTGTGAGAGTGGCAGCACCTGGATCGTGCCTTCGCCCGGGTTCAAGAAGAACAATTGCATCCTGCTGGAAGACGAGATCATGGCACAGGCGACTGCCATTTGCTGCAACCTCCCCTAGTTTCCAAATCTACAGCATGCAAAATCTTGTCAGGCAGTCAGCGGTTCCTGAAGCAGCCAAGGTGTCCAAACGTGAGAGAAAGTTGGGCAAGAGGATATTTGGTTTGGACATTTGCTGCCTTTGCGCAAGCTGTCGCTTAGATTGGACCAAGTGCAGCTTGAAAGGCTCATCCCCGAGACGTCCGGATACCTCGCAATGGGTTGATGAACATACATTGCTAAAGCTTCTTGCCCAGTCTACTACGAAACTCTTGCTTTTTGCACGATGCTGATGTCTGAGAGTTTGTTCGCAAGAACAGCTGCTGGGTGAGGGCGGGGGTCTAGTGATAGTGACTAGTGACACAGTTGTGCCGGCAACTGTTGCTTAAATAAGCTGGTCCGTGAAGTCGATGAGGTTCTATGCATGTCCCAGACTCCATGCCATCCTGGACTACCCGTTCGTTGGATTTGTTTTGGGTAGCTTCTTGCGAGGACGTCCTGGCAGCTTGCAAGCCCTACTTCCAAAACTGAAGGATGAGATCAGATACTTGTCTCTGGGTGACCTTGAGCCCGACCTTATACAAGATGCCGATAGAGACATCCAACTGTTCAGTGGTGGTTCAAGCGACGGACGTGAGCCCATCATGACAGCTTCTGTGCTCCAATCTTTTCAGCATGCCGTTCTGCTTCGGCAACATCTGGTGGACAGGATCAGCTGTGAGATGCAAGACTATGAGAGTGCACGAAGTGACGTGCTGGTCATTGGTAGGGATTGGAGCGATGTATCCCTATAGACAGTACCCCTATAGACCCTAGCCCCTCTATTCGCCCCTAGGCAACCGATTAAAAATGGCGTTGTCGCATAATATTCATTCCTTCATTCCCTACGAACAACCAGCAAGGTGCTCTACAAGCTCTTGCAGCTGTTGTCAAGGTCTTGGTTTGCTAAACCGTTCCACCTTCGTTCAACAGTTGTGCCAGTGAGGGCTTCTCGAAACCGAGTTCCCTTTGAGGTTGCGGTGGCGGCCTGTTTTTGTTGGCACACATGACTGAGTAGATTTCACATGCTAGAAGACCCCAACTTTGAATTCCTTTCCTTGGTCTGTTACGCAGGCCTCATTGGTGCATTTGATCCCTGCAGGCGTCGGATGATCCTCGGTGGCTTTGCCACATGCAACTGCAACTGCAAGCCCTGGCGACGGAGCAGCTGGCCGAAGTGTTGCCGATCTTCGAAGCATATGTCAAGGAACATGGGACTTCCACAGATCGCCGCGTCGCAGACGAAGAGGTCGAAAGCTGGAAAAGGATTCCAATAGAAACTGTACAAGAACTAGTGAATGCCTTGTCCCAGAAAAAGCAGTGGCTCAACTTTGACAAAGTCTGCACTGCTGCGAGAAAGTGCTTGGGAGTTGTGGCTGGTTGCCGCCGAGCAATACAACAGCAACCGAGCTGCCAAGGAAACCACCGCGAAGTATTGAGATTTCCGCACGTAAACCCCAATTTCTTCGCCGAGGATGCACAG
Source organism: Symbiodinium pilosum (assembly GCA_905231905.1). NCBI lineage: Eukaryota > Dinophyceae > Suessiales > Symbiodiniaceae > Symbiodinium > Symbiodinium pilosum. The sequence goes on along the minus strand of CAJNIZ010000758.1, from coordinate 42,654 downwards.
GACCAAATGCGTGAAGAGGTGTTCCGGCTGTGCAAGGAGATGGGCATCCCACTGCTCAACTTAGAGTTTGCTAGAGGAAGCTTGTACGTCATCCTCACCCTGCCAACACCGCTGGAGAATGAGCAGAAGCAGACTTTCTGTCGCCGGCTCCAGGAGTATCTCAAGGACCTGCGTGTTGACAAAGCTTGTATTGTAAACCATCAGTATACCATGTTCAACATGTGCAGGTTGTGCCACCATGTGCCACAGACTGTCCTCCCTTGCATATCTTGTTGTCAATGGAGCGCAGCATAGTGGACATAGCGGTGGCCAGTCGCACAAAAGCCACATGATTTCTTGTTTCTCCTGGAAGTTGGAGCCGGAGCTCAGGCACCTTTACGACAGAATGGCGTTTGCTTGAGCAGGAGCAACCCTTTTTGTCGGCTTTCACGCGGTCATTGGCTTTCCTACCTGCCTCCTACATCCCGCCGGGCGTGACGAATCTTGCCACCTGACTACTCATCTCCGGAGGTTGACAGGCTAGAGTTCGACTTAAGTGGGTGTTCCTCACAATTGAGGTGCTTTGGCAGAACGCCCGAAGCATTCGAATTCTCTAGTGGGGGACTCGCAAAATAACAACCAGACTCTGCGTCGTTTGGTTTGGGCAGTGACCCAATTGGGATCATTCAGCCTCACGTCCGTTGCTAGTGTCTTGTTCCCGGCACGCAGATACAGGCTCAGTTGTCGGGTCTTGGATCCCAAAAGGAATCCGAAAGCTGCTTCAGGGAGTTCAAGGTTGAAACTGCTGAATTTCATGAACCTGACCCTGTTTGAGGTCAACCTGGCGAAGAGCTTTAGTTCTGCAGATGATCCTTCTGCTCAATCCTGCTGGCTACATGTTTCTGGGACCCATTTGAAGATATTTGAGGATTGGAATCTGCCATCCCTAACATTTGTCAGGGTACTTCACCTACTGCCAGGAAGCGTGCAACGATGTAATCTGAAGATGGGTGTTTTGAGGTGCAAGTCTGCAACCCTGCATTCGGTTCGCAACCATGTGATCCAACCACCCGTTTTGAGCTGTGCAGGTAAGAGGGCTCAAAGACTTGATTGCGCAACCTGGCCAGCACCAGCTTTGAATCAGGCTTAGGTCGGATGGTGGGGAGCATGAATCTGCAGTCATCGAAGTGGACGTGCCTTATACCTTGAATAAACCTCTGGTCTTGCAATACTCCTGTGCATAGCAGAGATGGTCATTTGCACCACCATGTCATATAGGCGCCTGGCATGTTGCTAGCTTCCCTCCAAAAAGGGCATGAGGCCAGCACACCCGCCCCCACGAACTCTCACCCGCACTGAAATTTAGAGATCTCAGGAAGTGGATCGATCGAGGCAACCTTGAGAAAGACTTCAAATCGGACTGCTGGCGGCTTCGGCTTCTTCAGAGCGGGAGGGAGATGGCTGATGGAGAATGGCTCAGGCTCTGCTTTGACCATGTTTGATGCATGTGAATTTCTTCAGCTTACAGGAAAGGCTATGCTTCAGAATGGGTTGCGAACTTGGCAAGCACTCTATGTGCAAACCCGAACAGGGACGCAGAGAGGGACGTGAGGGGCTAGCGAACAGGAGAATGGTGTCCTGAAGATCCTTGTGCATCCAGTTACTAGCTGTATTTGGCTTAGGCTTGCCAAGCAATAGTTGCGCACCTGATTCTGCAACCGCAAGGGGTACATCTGACCTGCAAATCGTGGCCGACCCAAAATGGCATTTCTGGAAGCAACAGCCGGATTTCGCTCGCTTGGGGAGCGACCTCAGAGGCAAGTGGCCGGCTGTATGGAAGGGATTGGGAGCGAGGGTATGTATCTGGTGCACAGATGACTAGCATGGCTAGACTTTGGTCCTCCCACTGCGTTGCTGTTAACGAACTTCAATTAAGTCACCAGAATGGGTACATGTTGTGATCACTATGGTTTCCCCACGGTTTACCTCAAATTTACTTCCTTAACAGCAACCCAGCCCATGCAGCTTGTTTGAGCATTGGTTCATGTGGCCAAGCTGGCTGAGAGAGCTCTCATGCAACTTGCGCCCGCAACACAGTAGCGTGTAGCCTGGGAGGCCTCCTCCTTGAGCTATCAAAAAGACAAGATGCTGGTGTGCCATGGGCTGGCAGCACAGGCTTTATGGACCTGGTGTTGACGATGCTAGACACAAGGGATTGGAATGGCTCTTACTAAGATTTCGAAGTCTTCTTTATCCCTTTTTGGCAAGTCGTAGTCTTTGTAGTCAATCTCAGACTTTAATATCTATGGCTGCCCTTATGCAGCATCAATACTCGAGGGTCTGGCAGGTCTCAGCTACAACCGGAATTTTACAATGCTAAAATGCACGGGGAAGTTTGAAACCGCCTCAGGCGTAAGTTGCTTAGCTCGAAGGCCGTTTTGCTCCCACTTATCTTCAGGGACATGAGCCGCTCCTACGATCACTCGTTCACTTGCATGTAATGTAATCTGAGATAGAGAGGGAAAGCACATAGTATGTTCCCTGTACCCAATCCTGAATTTGAAGTTCAATGCTGGGCCCGGACCGCATAATGTTAACTTCCCAATTATAAACCCCACCCCCCTCCTTGCGTTTTTGGTCTACGGAGAGGGGGGAGGGCTTGCAATCATAGAGCAGGTGGTTGGGGTAGGACTGGGTAGTGCAGCTCGCAGTGCTATAATAGTACAAGTACAAGGAAACCTTCTAAAATCAGGATATTTTTCGAGCAGGCATCATTATTAACTATTATTATTACTATTATCACCCCCTTATTATTGCCGATGGACCTTGTTCACACCTTTTCAGGCTCTGAACTTGTTTGAAAGCAAACGTAGTCTGCCGGGATTTTTCTGGCCCGGCAACAATGTATGACTGAATGGTAGGTTAACTTAAATCCATCTATCTGCCTGAGCTTTGTTCCAGGTATTTTATTCCTTCTGTGTGCAGGGCCCGCTCGATACCACAGCCTATCTACCCTAAACTGTAGTTCATGTGGGGATGTTAACCTGTTGGGTGGGGCTCAGGATTTCATCGCTGGCAGCAGCGGCGCCAGAGCTTGAAGCGCTGTTCCTGCGGGTGCTGCGAGGATGCACTTTCTAGGAAGGGCCCATGAGGGTATGTGCGAACATTTGTTCTCGTTTCTAGGGTCTCTACATTGACAAAGCCAGCATTTCAGAAGCGCGTGGAGATGCGTGCAGGCTGCAATTAAGTGCGCATAGCCACGTGGGAGCTCAAAAGAGCTGGATCTTTTGGGGAGCCTTGCGGGAAGCATGCCAATGCTTTAGGTCTGTCGTTTCGTTGTCGGCAGGGCCAACATGGCCCAGTTTGAGGGGGTCTGCGTAGGGCTGAGGCGTTCAGATTGTTGGGGATCAATTTCTGCAGCTTAGATTCTAGAAGTGTTTTCACGGCCCCCAAGCATGCCCGTTAACATGTCCACGTGCATCATTCCGATGAATCCGATTCACACGGGAGTTTCTCAAGAAACGACGTATACTAAAATCCTTGACAGAGACCGCTACGATGCCGGTAGAATCTGTAGATATAAATCTCGCTCTTTCTCGCTCTGCCTGGCTCTTGCTCTGTTTTTTCTCTATCTCTTTCTCTTTCTTTCTTTCTCTTTCTCTCTCTCTCTCTCAATCGGCCCCCGCTTGCAGGCGAGGGAGCGTCTCCGTACAAGACCCCGCGGGACCTGGAGTTGATTTTATGGCAGGTCTGCCTGCCCGAGCATGCCAGGTAGGAACATACTCAAGCCATATCCAGGTTATAACCTATAGCCCTGTTGCGCTTCGTAGACATAGTCACAGTCGGGGTTTTGTGGCCTCGGGTCTCCATGTTTCGTATTCGTGGTGGCGGTGAAGTTGTGAGCTTGTAGTGATCCCTTCGCAGTCCGCAAGTACTAGGGTCTCTACATTCAGCCTATACTGAGAAGTTTCTGTATTTAGATCTTTGTCTTTTTGTTCCTTTCTACTGTGTGCCTCTGGAGGAGACGTTCGCTCAGCTAGATGCGGCTCCGCCAAAGGAGGCCGGGAGACCCACGAAGGTGCGGCAAGTGCCTACTCAGCTGTATCCAGGTCATGGTTATTTTGTCATTGTTTGTGTTTCTGGAAACCCAGCTAGGTCCCGTACATGCCTAATCCTCACTCCGTCTGCGTGCCCTTGGAGGAGACATTCGCTCAGCCAGAATCGGCTCCACCGAAGGAGGCCAGGAGACTCAGGAATGTAGGTAAGTGCCTATAATGTGCGAGTTTCTCACAATTTTTCAGGCTCCACACTCTGGACCCTTTCATTTTCAGAGAAGCATGCTCTCACTGCAGGTGCCCTACCTGCAATGCACAATTCAGGGGGAGGATGGACGGTATCGTTTTGCGTCAGATATGTCCTTTTTACGCGTCAGACGGAGAATGGAGATAGCTTGCCCAACGAAATCACAATGTGCTGTCATGGTACATCTTCGAATTTGGGAGCAGATCTTTCGGTGTACGAGGCGGGCGACCAAAGATGTGCAGGATATGAAATGGGCTCAGGAATCTCGAAGCCATCCTCAATAAGTGTCAAGTCCAGCTAGGCAGGAAGAATCCCAAACCCCAGCATACAGACCTGGGCTGTGTGCTGAACCACAAAACTGCCCCAAACCCTCAATCCCCGAACCCTTCACAAACGGCAGGGTGCCTTTTTTAGACCTCTGTAAAGCAATCACCCTTTGATGCATATCATTGTCTTATAGTCGGCCGTGTGTTTCGCTTCCGCACAGCTCAAAGAACCCCCATTTGAGTTTGAGTGAAGGCAGACGATGCTACTGCTGCGATTCCAGCAGCCGCGGAGCATCGTCAGGGGCACCCAGTCTGCAGTTGGGAGTATGCTTTCTATGGTGCATGGTAGCAGGGCGATGAAGCAGAGGGTGTTGTGGGATCGGGTGGTGACAGTGCAGCCACTCAGGCCGCTGAATTATGCTAGGTTAAAAAGGGGTGCATGTCTGGAAAGGTTTCTGCAGATGACTCTGGCTGCAAACTTGCCTCTAGGGATTCCAGCGCGGGGCTATTATGCGGATACCCTTTATATGGGGGTTTCCTAACATTCGGGGGTACCTCTTGGGGGTCCCACTAACAAGGGCTTGGTATTCTGGAGTCTATATCGGGGTCCCCCTGTTTTGCGAAACTGCCATATGTTTGGCTACTGCTCAAATTCTCCCGTGGTCTCCTGCCTGGATGCCCGCCGGAAAGCTCTGAAGTAACATTTGTGTCCAAAGGCCCGCAGTCACAATTCAGTACTTGCCACGACAGGTTACACAACTGTTCGCCTTCACAGTGCTCACCCTCCCCAAGCATAAAATGGAAACCCAAAAGGCCCTGTTCGGAAGGACACCAATTTGTGCAGAGCCTTGTTTTGGGTAGGTACTCTGCTTCCTCTCCGCCACCCACATCTGCGAAGTTGCCCGGCAGCCGCTTGGAAATGTCCCTTCAGAATATATGGGTGGCCCGCAGCCCTTTCGAACCCTGGAGGGGGGGGGGTCTAAAAAACTTCTCAACAACACAGGTAGTTCCGCGCTGCTGTTGTCCCAGTCCGTGGAAAGTGGAAAGGTGAAAGACCTGCAGGAGCAGATGACCAAATTCAGCAGATCGAAGAAGAAATTGCTTGAGCTCCTGGCAGTACCTTGGAGGAGAGTCATGATTTGATATTGAAGATTTCCTCTTCAGTGCTCGGAGTCAAGTATTGTGCTGGCATTGTGGGTTTGTAGTGCGCAGCATGTATGACATGGAGGAGGAAGAGACATGTTTCAGCCCAAGCGCAATGTGAGGGCTACGATAGCACCCTGCATTAAGGTCGCAGGCTTCGGCACAGCCGTGGCTTTCCCGCAATTTGTGGACGTCCTCCTCAACCTCTCCCAGCCAGTGGCTACAAGAGGGAGTTCGGCATCTGACCACGATGAAGAGATCGACGAGGAGCTAGCACAGACGTTGGAGAAGCTTCATGAGGACATACAGAGCGTCGGCAACGACCGCGCCATCGACCTTTTCATTGAGGAGTGGAACTAAGGCACCCTGCAAGACCTTGACAGTCATGCGCAAAGCAATGCTTTGCAGTGTGGATGCAACGAGGTTCTTTTTCAGCCTCTCCTCCGAAGTTCCTCGGAAGCCCCAGTTCCAGTCGCGATGTTTCAATGTTTCAATGATTCGTAGGATTTTGCCAGTGGCAGATGTGTACACGCTCGGGTCGGAGCACAGGCGAAAATGATGGGCGGCAGCGAGCATCACATATTTAGCAAGTGCAGACTTTCTTTTGTGATGTAGAAGCCGTGAAAAGACCAGTGGCAGCACTAGTTCTGGCGGTGAAGCGTTACATTTTGCTAATGGACCATGCAACGTTGCTGAAAGCACTCTTCACTTTCTGACCCTTGGGGGTTTTGATGCAGACTTGACGGACGTGAGCCCTTTAAGGGTAGCTGCGGCATTTGCTTAGGATGAAGCTTCCAGTGCAACAAGGACATGAAGCATCACACAGAGGACACTGTAAGACGAGCAACGTGTGCCGAGAGTTTCCGTCATCACTGCCTCAAATCACAGACACAACAGCTTCAGGTAATGTACACACCTGATTAACAAAGTCCCTCCCCTTGATAAGGATTGTAATGGGGATCCAAGTATAACGCCCTGAAAGAGAGGGGGTTTATGAATCATGGGTCTACATTATTCAGAATTGCGCACCAAATCGCATCAACAATTGGGGAAGGGGATGTTCAGGATCACCGCTTGGGGACTACATTCCATGCAGGCCCCCAGCAACACAAAGCCATGGCTTTCCTGGCCGACGTTGCTGCCGCTGGATTGGGCGCCGCTGTGACGGAGTGGCTTTGACTCTGCCCTGCGCGGTGTAGCTGTTATTGTAGGATTGACCTTAATAATCGCAATAATAACAACCATAATAGTAACCATGCGAATCATATCTACTCGTAATCCGTTTGTAAGAGTTTTTTCTTTGCTATGGGTTAAGTATCCCTTCCCTAGCAGCCACCACGAAGGTAAGGGTTGTGCAGGCATTGATGTCGCACGCCGTTGCAAGTACTGTTGTTATTGCCTGTTATTGCCGCTGTTTCTGCTACGATGCTTTAGTATCACGGAGGGGCTAAGGTTTAGTCATAAGTATTGCCTGCCGTTGCCCTTACCAACTTTCTTACCTTCTGTACCCGGATGTGTGAGAAACATGCAGAGGCGTTCATGCTCAGCCGATGTTGTGGTGGTACTGCCTACAGACATGACCGGGACTTTCATCATCTTTCATCTACATCATACTCCTCAACAAGACAGCCATTGAAGTATGGTGGCTATTCGTAGCATTACCACCACATCATCCCCTCCCCTTAATTTTACTCCCCCCTGCCTACCCCCAACCCCCCAACCCCCCCCCCAAC
>CAJNIZ010000758.1:0-35131 GCA_905231905.1 Symbiodinium pilosum | reverse complement strand
GCCCCAAAATTCAAACAAAAACATGTCAAAAAGAGGGGGGTAACCCAAAACAGAAGGGGCACATGTCCGAGATAACATTTCAACCTCTGGATGTTGGTGATAGCTCACGTTTAGGGTGAGCCCGAGAAGTCCCAAAGCTTAGGAGCCTTGAGAACTCCAAAGCCGGAATCTTTTCGCAGGCCCCCATGCCCTGAACATTTTCCATGTCAGGGAGAGCGCCTGAGAACTATGAAGTGTTAGCTGAGGTTTATCGGTACCCTCGCAGTGACACAGCCGCTCAGCTTACTTGTGGGAATTGCAGGGGTGCATCGATGAAGCCCATTGCTGGGCTCAATTAGCTTGCACAACCATCCAGACGATGATGGTGCTATTGCTGATGAAGGGGCCGTAGAATCCTAGAGGACGAAGCTGTCTGCTGGTGGCTCATTCATCTTTAGCATTACGGGGGTTTCTCCCACTCGCACCTGCTTCTTCCACATTAAGCAGAGCCAGCAAAGCTCGAAGCGCCAGACCCTTAAGCATTACAACCCTGAGGCCGCGGCTTTCAGACCTCACAAAGTAGCAGATGAAGGTCATGAATCCTGAGCCTAAGGGATCTGCAATCCTGACATAAGGTTACTTAGGGTTCTACAGGGTTCTGAAGATTATTTAGGGCTTACGGCTTCCAAGATTAGGGGTCCCTTTCCCAAGTTTCAACCTTCACGTCTTGAGCTGACTTGTCATGTACGGCCTCTGCAGCCCTAAGCCCTAAACCTTGAACTCCCCCATCTGCCTTGGGGCTCCCCCATGCCTTTCAAGCGTGGCTTTCTTAAAGCAGGGGACTCCGGGACCTTAGGGACATCTTGGGATTATCAGAAGATTCGGGTGATTCTGGCAGTCTCTGCTAGGGAATATCTCGGGCAGAATTTGAAACACTGCCAACAATTCGTCACTTTCTCAAATCTGGGCTCTTAACCCTAAGCCTTATAACCTCTAAACCGCTGAAGGTGCTTCATTTGCCTGACCTTCGTGGCGGGCCTTTGGAATATGCTTATGGGCATCCTTTGCCTGTTGACGCCCAGATCTTACATAAGTTTAGGGGTGTAGGGCTAGGGACCTAGGGAAATTTCAGATTTTGGGGTTTAGGGGGGCGGGGTTGGTTTAGGGTTACAAGGAATTGTATAGGGATTAGAACAGCGATTATCTAGGGGCTATATAGGTGTTATATAAGCATTCTACGGATGAGAGCTTCCGGGGATTTGGGTTGACCGGTTTGTGGGTTCAGCTTTCAGCGTTGATGTGCCCGGGGTCTTTGGGTGCTAGAAGCCGACAGGGATACTTACACTATCTTTGGCAGTGCCAGACTGCAGGAGGTTCTGCCTCCCGGAGCAAATATTTTGGGCCTCTAATCTAAGGGACCAAAATTTGGCTGTTCTTGTGTTTTGAACCAGACAGGCAGGATCCGAACTAACGTGCTTCAAGAATTACGAAAACTTATCCGAAGTCACTGACGCTGTCAGTGATTGGTGTTTACAGCTGGAGAGCATCCGCAGCGCTCAGCGATGTGAAGGTCTTTTATCCTTGAGGTTCTTCGGGCAAGTGCTTGTCTGAAAATAGTTGCCTTCATTGTAGCATTACTTCTTGTGCATGCTTCCATTGTCAACAACCTAGCAATTTGTCTGCCCATTTTCTTAAAACCATCAGAGGAATCGCCCTTATCATCACCGTGAGCTTTTATTGCCCGCACTTTTCGAGTTGGGTTCTTCGACTGCCTACCCCAGACAAAGCCCGAAACCCCAAACACGCAAGCGTACGTCCCAAACCAGAAACGGTAAATCCCAAACTCAAGCCCAACACTCTGTTGTTGCAAGCCAGACGGGAGGAAACACGCCCTACTCCCCCCCAAGAAAAAGTTAGTCTAGCTCAGGATGAGCTTCGGGATCAATCCGGCCTCGCACCTCCAAGGGGCCCAAGGTGCTCAAGCACCACTGACAGCAGGGCCGTAGGTGTAGGAGCGTAGGACAGCAACTAAGGTGTTTCGGAGACAAGGGTACCCTAATAATGCGACAGCGATGTAATCATTATGAAGGAGGATGTTTTAGGGACTACTTTGAGAATCTCGAATTTTATGGCCGCACCTGTCCCAAGAAAGAGGGTTTGGAGAGCCCTCTAGAGTAGACTCTAGAGCCAAGGGATTTCAAAAACACAGACAGAGGTATTCACAACGCCTGTTTGTTTTGATTTGGAGCCGTCTTTCTCTCAAAGAGTTGGAGGAGCCCTAGTGGACCGCCATTGGTCCCGCCAGAAAGAAGAACCAAAGGGAACCTATTTTGGCATGTTTTGACGTAGTAGTGCGTCGCTGAAGCGGTAGAAGTCAAGATCCATTCTAATCCATTCCCCCAGCCCCCTAATATTAAGTATTCCCAATGTAGTATAACAAAATCACATGGGGAGTCTGTACTATTAGGGGGGGGGTAGGTGGGTTTAATTACTTTGATAGGGAGAGGATTATGCTGTTGCGTTGCATTTCGTTCAGAGCAGCAGAGCCCGTACAAGGTTCAGACAATTCAGGTAGGTGGAGGGGCAAGAAGGCCTTGGGCAACACGGGTCCCTTAGAGCAGTCCTCTCCGCATATTATTTCCCATTCTTGTGATTCTAATGATTTTTATGGATGGTCTTCTCGTGCAAGCATGGGAAGCATTGACACAGGGAGTGGGGTTGTGTCGGGGGAGGTGACTAGTTCCTCCATGAAGCATGGGTTCCTCCAGCAACCCGCTCAGAGTTTCTGCACAGACCTCGAGCGACGGCTCCCGCGTCTCAATTCTGAGCAAAGAGGCGTATGACGCCCAGGATGCTCACATACAAATTGGGTTGACTTTGCAAGGCATCATCTCAGATTCCAAAAGGTAAGCTCTAAACACAGCTTCCACTTCATTTTCCGTGTTCTTTTCCATTTGATTCTCCATTATTGGGGTAAAGAACATAGACCTCCTTTTAATTTGTGATTATACATATGGTAGTTCCCCTAAATAATGGGAACGCACTATAGACCCCAATATACTATCATCCTTATTATGGGGACCCTCAAATGGTACCCCTAATTTTGGGAAACCCTAAACCCAAAATGGTAGTTTCCATTTTCTTTTCCATTATCACCATATAAACCCTATATAACCCCTATAAACCCTCTTTAGAGGTATACCAATCGACAAATGTGTGGGTGAAAATGAGAAGCTGGAGCCCGGAGCCCTGCGAAATTCGGAATTCGCTGCTTCTTGGGGCGCGGCCCTCTCCTTCATAACACAAGAATACCTTTATGTGATGGGTTTCCCAAAAACAGGGGGACCCAAATTGAGACCCCAATATACTATAATCCTTATTATGAGGACCCTTAAAAGGGTAGCCCTACTTGAGGGAAGTCAGCATGTAAGTATCTCAGATGCATGCGGCCCCTGAGCATCAATCAAGCAAATCTAGTTGGAGGCAAGTTGCCACCATCACGGAGGGATCATGCCCTGCTTACTTAAGCACAGCCCCAAAGTTTGAGCCTGACATGTTTGTCCTCCGAGGTTAGTATTAACGGACGTGATGACGCCATGGAAGGTCTCTAGGCAACTAGGACATTGTGGTCCGATAGCGCGTGGCCTTGCTGTTGCCCTGTTGTCCGATATGACTATGGACACCGATTATCAGCAGCATCATGGCCACCGGCATTGAGCCGCACTATGTAACATCATCCCTACTAGCAAATCGCTGTAGTTTCTGCAAGCAAATACTGTATTATTACAAGTGTCTGCTGAATCTTAGAACCCCCAAGGACTATAGTACTAAACTCCAAACCCAATGAACCCTAAATCCTATAAATCCCGATAGATCCTGAATCCTCTTACACCCAAATCCCGATGAAAACCCTATGTGTCCTGCAAAAACCCTATAACTTCATGGCATCTACTGCCTGCTGGCCTGCCACTGGAAGCTAACGCAGAAACTTGTGCCTGCGGCCTCACAGCAGGTCCCAGGGGGTGGGCTAAGGCGTCGCCTCAGGCTCTAGGGTCTTCTACCTGCTGGAGGTTATATTGGGATAATGGAAAAGAAAATGGAAACTACAATAATGGGTTATATAGGGCATCTATATATTGGGGATACATTGGGATAATGGAAAAATAAAATGGAAACTACTATAATGGGATATATAGGGTAGATATTGGGGTTATATTGGGGATACATTGGGATAATGGAAAATAAAATGGAAACTACTATAATGGGTTATAGGGGGTATATAATTGGGGCTTCAAGAAGCCTATTCTTCCACTCTCACCAACTGAGGGTTGTTGGCTTTTTTGGGGGAAGCTCCCTTGCCAAGATGCTTGTTCAGGTTTACGCAGCAGGTAACTTGGCCAGAAGAACCTGAATTCAGTAGAAAGGTCCTGCTCCTCATGCGGCGAAGCCTTAACCTGCTTGTATCTCCCGCGTGCAGAGCGGCAATCGCACGGCAGTCAAAAGTGGCTCTGTCTCAACATCAGGCTCCCAGGATGTGCTCTCAAGGTCAGGGTCCTGGTTTTATGTAATCAAAGAGCGATTCACCATACTCTTGGGAAGACTTTTTTGATGATCTTTGTACAGGTGTCTGCAGGCATCCCTAACCCTGCCTCCAAGGAATGAATGTCTGGTATGGTGCCATGGCAGGACTAGTGGCAAGATTGAACATCTATCAAGCACCACAACCTTTCGAGCATTTCAGAAGAAGACCTCATGGTGATGAATACTGAACGTACTATATCACCTGAATCACTGCCTGGGAGAGGAGTGCCCAGGTAGAAGCCGTGGCCGCAGCAGCCAAATCTTGTGGCAGGGGCCTCGATCGAGTAGCACTTTGGCCTCTCAGGTCAGGAATACAACCCTAGACTCTAAACCCTAAAGCCCTAAACACAACTTGCAAGGCTCATACCAGGGTGTGTGGTCTTGGGTTTGTTGGGGGGGCTGCTTGCTCTGGTTGTGGTGGGCAGCCTGTTCGGCCAGACCTGGTAGCAGTGCTGTGAGACAAGGGGAAGAAGGTTTCCATGGCACTGATGTTAAGCATTTCCCTTCAACTTAGTCACACGGAGAAATCGGCGGTGATTTCTTTGATGCTTTCCTGCAGGGGGAGAGCACAACATGCTGAACTAAAGTAGCCCAAGAAACATACTGGAGGTACTATTAAATAGTAGTAATAATACTTGCAGTAGTCCCGAAATAATGCCCTTCCCAACCAAGCATGAGTAAGCCTAAGCCCTGGAGCCTCTTCCAACCCAGCCCTGCTGACATCTGAAGTCGGCTCACAGTGGAAGGTGGCTTGTAGCTCTAAGGCCCGATAGAATCCGTTGCCCCCATGATGTTTAGATAGTAATAGTAGTGGTAAGAGTACTACAATACTAACTCATACTATTAATAAGGTTCGTAGTCAAAGTAATAGGAACGTAAGAGTAACATGAGTAGTGAGACTAGTCGCTGGAGTAATGGTAAGGGCAAAACAACCAAAACCTCAAACCTTAGTACCCTAACCCCTAAACCCCAAACCCAGTACCAATCCTCGAAGCCTCCTTTTAACATTTCCCTAACGACTTACAATCCAAACCTCGAAGCCTTGACCTTATCCTATCAGGTCTCGGCCCTGTCCCCTCCCCCCACCTCAAGAGTTTTAGAGACCCCCCTTGTGCGGATCTCAAGATACGCCCCAATTAATAACCCACCCCGCACGTGATTGGAATTTGCTGACGATACATGCTTTTTTGATTCCCTCCTGTGAATAGCTAGCGTGGGAGGGGGGGGAGGTTTACTTTAGTTCCCACCTAACACACAGGTCCCGGGAGCTATTTAGGGAGGGTGGTGTTCGGTCCAGAATAATAAGTTTGGCGAGACATATGTTCCAGTCAACCTATTTCCAGACCCCGGCCCCTTCAGCGCTGAGAACTTCAGTATTCAGGAAAATCATCTTTAAGTACAGTTGTTGTAAGGGGGAATGACCCAACAAACTGGCAGCTATTTAGGCTTCTACGTTGCACGCCCTCAAACCCTATGTAGCCACCGCTTCTATTTCATTTCGCATTTCTTCTCCGTGTAGCTCTCCATTATCGGGCTGATATCCCCATACCCACCCTCAACCTTGCCTTAGCCAAGGCTGGGGCGAGGAGCAGTTGGGTTGGTGTCTTGCCTTGGTCCCTACCTCAACATTGTCCTGGCGGCGTTTTAAGCAATGGTCATGTTAGGGTCTCGGGTCTAAAGTCCTTAAGGGGGTTTATAGGTTTATGTAGGGGACTATTTAGGGAGAATTATAACGGTTATTACGGAGGATACTAGGAGTAGACTGTGGCTCATGTTAATACGGGATTCAGGGCTTGGGTTTACGTAGGGTCTACGGCCGCTGGATGTGTGTCTCTGTATAAATAGACATGCATACATTTCTTGAGATCTGTTAGTCCGTATGCGTACATGCACAGGTATGTCTACATATACATATATATACATGTACCTATGTATAGTTTCGTACGCAGGCATGTATACATTTTGAAATAGGTGCAAAAACATACATACACATACATATATACGTATATACATATGTATGTATACATATACACAGACGCATATGATTCCTTTAGCAAAGGTAGGGAATCGTGGAAAAATGGAAGTTGGGGGTTGGGCATCCCTTGTCATGCGGGCCTTTTTGTGGGAACTTCGCCCTCCAATGGAAGGTCAGGTTCTTCTTAGAGTTTCTATTGATCAACCCCTAAGGCTTGTATTTCTTGGGGTGTTTAGATTCGGACCCCTGGAACTCCCATGTAGAGGCATCTTAGAGTCGGTGGCAATTTTCAGAGATTCCCATGTGAGGTGCAGCAGACGTCGAATGCAGCCCTGCCCCCTACTCGGCAGTGTTTTCCTAGAGAGCATAGTCCCCCTTACGTAAGTAAATAGAACATGGGGTATATGGGGATCTTATTATAATATACCCAAAGCCATATTCTATCTACTTTCGGGGGGACAAAAAACCCAAGCATCGTGGGGCCAGCTTGAGCGGTGTTGTGGGAGGTCAAGACTGCCTTAGAACAAAGGTCCATAGTTCTCAAGGCTCGAATAGAGGCCCGGCGCTCTTCGTTCTCGCGGCCGTGAGGGCGGCCTACTAGATTGCACCAGATGCCTGAGGTGTTGGATTTGTCCATGACAGCTTTGAGGACTTGGGCTTGGAGGCATTGACGCGCCGAACTGGAACCAGATTCATGATCAGCAATACCATCTGCGCACATGGGTGCTTGAGAAAGCCGGATGGAGTCCAGAACCAGTCTCACGCTATCTAAGCCTGAGTTGCTTGGCGTCGTTCCCCGCCCAATACTTCGCATCGCAGGCCCTGGAAGCCTAGACTTTTTACCTGCGGGCAACTGTGATGTCCCCAAACCACAATCCTTGAGCTGAGGTGGTGCCTGCTGACACACAGCGCCGCACCAAGCGGTAGCTAACAATCTTCTCCCCCGATACAGCCGTCCACAAAAAAGTAATTCAAATGTAAATTTCTGTTTGATTTAAAGGGCGTAGTTATCTGGAACTTCACGGGTCCGAGGTGGTGAAAGATTTTCCCCATCTACTATCTAACGTAGATCCGCATGCCCCTATAGAATGGAGGGGTTCCGTTCTTGAGTATTGGCTTATTGGGGCGACGTGAAGCTCAGGCGAATGTGCGAAACCCTAGACCCTAAACCCTGGCGACATTAGAGTTTTCACAGTAGGGAAGTTCTTAAAGAAGGTGGGTAGAGATTTGGGATTGCTTCTTCAGATCAAGTGCCAAAATTGTGTAGGCTTTGGCTTACATACAGTTTAGGACATGGGGCTTGGGGCTTAGGATCTGTCATATTTAGAGGCTCCATAGTGTGATCTCATGAAGGTTACATCTGATCCTTACAAAGAATCTGCCCCAATGCCAGGTGGGCAGTTCTTCCCTCTCAGCCTTACATAGCCCTGATATACCTCATAGTCTATCCGCACAAGCCTTACATACTCCGCATTGGGTACCTCCTCAGTGAGAATTCCCCTGAAACTTACTGGTTCTTAGGAGGGGAATAAGGGAATACAATCCCTATATAACCCCTATATAATATTCATATGATCCCTATAAAGTCCCTATATAATACACGTAGTTCCATTTGATGTTCCATTCCCCTATATCTTTACAGGGCCAACATAAAATCCCTACACACCTATAAACACCTACATACACCCGAAACCCACTGTCCTGAGATGAAAAGCTCTCAGGCGTCTCTCGGGCAGCCAATGCCGTCGAGGCTCCCGAGGCTTGGCTTAAGGGTTTAACATTTGGACATTCGGGCTAAAGACTTGTTTTCGGGATGTGGCATCTAGCGACACACACACACACACACACGCGCACACGCACGCGCACACACACACACACACACACCCACACCCACACCCACACCCACACCCACACACACACACACACACACACACACACACACACACACACACCCACACACGTTCATATGTATATATACATATATTGGCAGATAAATAGTATAGATATGTATATTATGGGTAGAAATATGTGCATGCGCACACACATACATGTACTTGCATATGTTCTTTTGTATCCAGATATGCATACTGTGAATTATGCATGTAGATGCTTTGCGGTTTAGGGGTTGAATAGTGTGTGGGGATTGTTGTTTAGGTTTTCTTAGCATAACTAGGGTTACATGCGGATCACCGAGGGATTATGCGGTCTTTTTGACCCTCTGCCAAACCCAGAGAACCCCATCCCCTAAGAACAAAACCCCCCACCCGCCCAATACTAAATATTTCGACGTAGTAGTTGATATTGTAAGAGCGGTGGGGCAGAGGGATTGCTTGGACGTTTCTCAGAAAGGGTTGTTTTTCGGGATCCAAGGCATGGATAGAGATGTTGCAGAGGATAAAGCATTACGAGTCAGATGTCCACGTTCAGGGCAAAAGTAGGCCTTCTTTCAACAAGCAGGCGGAGAACAACATTCCTATGGAAATGCTCGTAGCAAGGCCTCCGGAAGTACCATGGGCGAATAGAACCCAGAACATACAGATAAGGGCTATACGGCTATAAGCAGTGGGAGGTGCTAAATTCAATTCCAGTACCTTGTCATAGAGATGGTCATCCAGATGACGTTGGTGCTGCTTCTTTAAGCGAGACTGCCGACGTCCATAGCTAATGGGGATGTGCGTTCAAGCGAAGCTATCCTGAACGAGCAATAGCGAAACGCCATGCGCAGCACCAAATCAACAGACGAGATCACCTTTGTCTCACCGTCATCCGCGTCCTGAACTTCGCAGCGATGCTGTTCATTTGCTTACGGCACGGGTCCCACCTTGGGACATAAAGGCTGACTGCGTTGTGGAGTTTCAGGTGGTGTTTCATCAGGCAAGTCTATGAGCAATGTGAGTCCTGCAGCCCCACCTCCTTCCGACCCTGTAACGAGTTTGGGCACAGGATCCGCTGGCACTCCGCGTCGCGGTGAGCCCTGCACGGCTTGGCCTTTGCATTCATTCAAGTGCATTTGTCTTTATGCTCAAGTTGGCTACACGATTATTATATCTCCCTGCGTTCTCCGTCATGACTTGAAACTCTAAATCATTTTACGGATACTTTGACCATCTTTCAAACTGTCTGACGCGCCTTTAGATACATCATGCGTGCACATCTGATTTTGTCTTAGCTGGTGGCCAGGGCAGCGACTTCCTGCCCCAAGACGTTCCGTCTTTTACATCATCTCACTTCATTTGCCAGAACCCAACGTGCTAGGCAAGCAGGAGCAAGGAAGTAGTGATGCCTTGGGGCCGCATTTGCTCAAGCTTCGATCCATTCAAGGATTAGGACCACGATCTGCATAGAGCTGCTTTGAATTCACCGAGACTCGCTGCTACGGCCATGTAGGGATCTTTGTTAAGTCTGATTGTTTGCAATCATGTGAGGGTGACATGCAAGTGACATTCCAAGATGGAAAAGCGCAAGCTTCCCTGGCTTGCGGGATGCTACACAGGAGCCCTCTAAGTTCACATCTCTGACCTGATGCTACGGATTAATTTTAAACATTGCCCCAGCCGTCCCGCCCCAAGACTCCCCATGGAGCGATGGCAGCCATGCGAGAGATGGGCAAGACCTTTCGGGTGCCAGTCCTGGGTTTGCGGTAGTGAACTGAAGCTTCGTTTGAGATTCAAGCTTGTAATCAGACAAGAGTGGGCACAGAAAGCAGAGCGATCGGTACAGGAACACCTTTCTGAGCCGACGCATGTCAAGAAATGTAAGCATGCTCGTGTTGGAGTAGCGCTTTCCGCAGCTGCTTATAGGTCGGACAGGCAGGCAGGAAGTGCATGAAGCCGAGCACTAGCGCGGAAAATGAGTGCGGAACCTGAGTATATCTTTGCAAGCCAGCGCCAATCAGCAGCTGTAGACTTGTAACATGTCTAGAACAACTGAAGCGCCAACATGCATGCACGGAGGGGTATCTTACAGGTCACAATGTGCATGACGACTCCATGGCAAGTTGTCTTTCACGGTGTAGACGTGCCCTTGGGGGCCAAGTGAAGCAAGTGGAGCTGTGGGATCAGCATTTGAGACCTTTGGACAACCAATCAGGAAGACGGTCATCCTAAACCCTAAACCCTAAATGGTAGCTTCGATCTTCTTCTCCATCATCCCCATCTAACCCCCAATACATACCTTATTGTGCTATAGTAATTCTTATCAGCTCGGTCACTGCAAGGGGTGCCGACCCCTACGTTTTAACTACCCATGGCCATGCCGCCATCCACGCCGACCCTGGCGGTCTGTAGATGACAGCCACCAGGCTCCTGACGCAAGGAATGCCTTAAGGAAAGGGATTGGATAGGCATATAGTCCCCCTGAAGTACATAATATATGGGTTATATAGGGTTTAGGGTTGAGTCCCCCTTAAGTAGATAGAAAATGGGGTATATGTTAGGTTGGGCCCCCACCCACTAGTAGTGACCACAAGAGGTTATGGTAAGTATATTAGGGTCCTTATATATTCCTAGTATACCACTATTAGTGGGTGAGGGCCCAACCCAAGGTATATGGGGATCTTTGTATAGTATACCCAAAGCCATATTCTATCTACTTAAGCGGGGGCTGTAGGCTTGCAATGGCACCAGGCTGACATCATTTATATCTTTAGGACTCGGAGCTTCTAAGTAGTTTCTGCCTCACTTCATGCTAGGGTTTAGGGTTTAGGGTGAGAAGACTCTTCACATGCGAGGGGCGGCGCCGGTTTCCGCTCCTTTTTGGTCTTCATTTTTGTCTGCATCTTTGCATGCGGCGGCCCGGCAGCATTCGTGGAGGAACTAGAAAATGTTTTTGGCCTCGATGCCCAATTTATGTAGGGTTCGTTTTTGTATACCACTGATGGCACTCCCCCAAGTTTTCATTGTTAAAGCCATTAGGGTGTTGACATGTCAGAATTTCAGAATAGAATGACCAATCAGACCTCAGACGGCACAAATGCATGAACGTGGCCCTCCCATGCACAGTCCCCATACCCCTTTACAAGTCTAGGAGGTTGTATAGACAAATAGATAGTGTAACTGCGTATCTGGGAGTCCAAGTCGCGCAAGTCCCCTGACAGAATTCTGTGATCAGATTAACACTCAAACGACACTGCTGGCTTTGTTTCAAGGTTTACTGCTGCTGAACGTGCAGCTGGATCGAGCTTTTGCCTCAGCATTTTCCATGTGGGAGATTTCGCTGATGTAGTACACGTGGATGCCAAAATCTTAGTAACATGGGCGGCCGCAGCCAAACTCAGGGTCCAAAGCATAGGCTCCTAGCCACAGGCCACAGGCTCCTTTTCTCTCCAGTATATCAACAACTAGCATTTCTCCAATATCTAGAATACTCAGCCCCGCCTACACCTCGCATTCTGGAGTACGCCTGAGCCCTTCACCAAAGGGTCCTTTAATGCCTAGAATTTTACCCTTAAGGGCCCATAATCCCGAAACCCCGATTTCTCTAAGAGATAAGCGTTGTCATTAGATGATATAAGATAGCTTGGAATTGATGAAGAATCACGTGGAGTTTACGGGGTATGTCGGGCGGATATAGGGGATCTATCTATAATCCACCCAGGGCTGTGGGAATTTTCGCGGCCCAAGAAACCTAAGCCCTAAACATTACTAAAACAAGAACCCTAAACCCGAAACCTTATTAACACAAACAACTTAAGCCCTAACCCTAGATAACCCATTACAGTGGTTTCCATTCTCTTTCTCTTCTCCATTATCCCAATATAACCCCAATATAACCTTCATATAATCCCCATAATAGTAGTTTCCATTCTATTTTCCATTCTCCCAATATATCCTGAATAGAACCCTAATATATTCCCCATAATAGTAGTTTCCATTTTCTTCTCCATTATCCTCATATCTCCAATATACCCTGAATATTAACCCAATGAGGAAGAGCTCCTGGGTCCTCCTGCTTGGCGACTCACGGCTGCTGGGCAGCAACGCTCGGGAGTGCATCTGCGCAATATTTTTTGAGGTATAAATCAGCAACAGTGTAAACTCCTAGTATCCCGCTTAAGAAGCCCTATAATTGTCCCTCATATAATCACTTATATAACCCCGTTTAAGGAGTTTAGACTACAGCTCATATGAAGTATATATCCTGTAGCGAAATTATACAAGGAATCTAGGACCCGTAATTGTACAACGAATCTAGGGTTATAAGTTTGGGAATCTTTCTGGCTTGTATGATAGGGATGTTAGCGTCAGCTGGTCAATTCGACCGTTGCCTTGGTTTAGTCTGGCTATGGCTGAAAGCAGAGTGCTTCCCCCACCGATTCCAAAGCATCGTATTCTCTGTCGATCAAACAGGCAAGGGAAGCTTTGCTTTGACGTTGCAAACACCCTCTTCCTGACAGCCATACACCACCCCGGCTGTGAAACGACAATCCTGAGTTCCTCAATATCGGAGTAGCTATCACTTTGCTCTGACCGCGTAAGCCATCTTGTATGAAAACGAGCATGTCTCATCTGGCCGTCCTGACAAATATCGCTGCTCAAATGGGGCTTCCACAGGTGAAGCTTGGTCGCATCCGGGCGCCACCCAAGAAAACGAGGCGTGGCGGATTTGGTTGCAGTCAGACGCATATATACATATATATATATATATACATATATTAGAAACTTGAGGGTCATGCATGCAGGATGACATGCGGAGTGCCGCAAGGGGTGCTACATCATGTGGGGATTGCCCTCAGCTTGTGCAAGAATGAGACTCCAAGAGTTTCCTTGGCTATACCCTCAGCGAGGTAGCAGACTGAAGAGCACGGCGAAACAAACACGAGACCTGAAGTTTTCGGGTCCTGGGCAGAGGATGACATTTATGATAGCCTGCGAGAAGTCATTCTGAAGTCCATATTTGTTTGGGGGAGCGTGCGCAGTAATTGGAGGAATCCTGGCCTTAAGAGCCTTCCGCACCAGCATCAGCGAGTACATGGCTTGCTGTATTGCTGGATTGCGGCTCATTTGTCTTGGCACTGGGAGGCTCAAGAATCTTACTTACAGCGCCATGAACGAAGATGACGCTGCAAGAGTGTTTCTCTCTTGCCCTCCCTGTCCTTGCTTCCAGGCATAGCATACAATTTAGGGGTACGAGTCCCAATCCCTGAAACCTAGCCCCCCAACTTTGAAGCCCTAAGTCCCAAACCTTAAATCCTAAACCCCCAGACCCCTAAACCCCAAACCCTCAACGCCTAAACCCCTAGGCCCTACACCCCAAAACCCCAAACCCCAAACTTTTTGGACCGTAGGATCCCTCAGCAGCTGGTGCTCACCTCCAAGGAGCAGCTTTCAGTTTTTTCGGGTGAAATAGTCCGGGGATGATCCAGGGTTAGGGTTTAGGGCTTAGGGTGGGATGATACAGGGAGTGTAGAGTCTGTTTGTCAAAGTTGTGGGCCCCCCTGGTTTTTCTGAGTATGGACAGTATTCTGAGGGTATGGACCTAAACCCCTGTTTTGCGAGGGGCCTCTGTGCGCTTCTTGGTGGCATGGATCTTATAATACGTCAGGGGGCACATCCCGGCCCGGGTGGCTTTGCTGGAAGAGTGTGCCGCCCTTTCATATCCCCAGAATGCCACACTCTTTATTGCGGAGAACCCATAATTTGGGAAACCTTGTTGTACTCTGAGTACGGCCTACCTCCTTACGCCATCCCCCAGATGCAGAAGTCTTGAGCGGCTCAGTACACGGGAAACCCCCCCGTTATACTATAACCCCTGGCGCTTTCACACGGGCCACCCCCAAGCTCCAAGCTGATCTGCGATGCCAGGGCAACTTGATGAGGGAGCTGAGAGGGGGGGGCTTGAAAGTATGTGCGCTTAGCAAAGCATCGGGCGTGGCAGGATGGTAAGTTCCAAAAGAAGGCAAGATTCTGTCGTAAATGCAGAGCATTGCAGAGCCATGTGGAGCCTCTACTTGAAGCACGGCAAGATCAAGCTCCTCATTGCTGTGCTAGCCATGAGGCTTATACCATTTCTCAGGGCATGCTTGCTTGTCCTCGGCTGTTGATGGCGCGTTCCAGCACTGGAAGGTGAGCTGGTACGAGATATCAGCTGGCCAACATGTGACTTTTCGTGGGACGTGTGAACTGCCGTTACACCCACACCCACATTTCTTCTTTTTTGCAGAGCTTCCAGGTGAAACATTGAAAGCCACGGAGTCAAAACGTTCACAAAACTGAAATAAAGTTGGGTTTTCAATACCGGCACCCTTTCAGGGCCCCGGTGCCTGTCATCTTCCTTGTTGTATTTCCTCAGCGATCACACACCTCAGGACAAAGCAGCATGATGCGCTGTGAGCTTCTTTGGGTTTGAAGCGGCGAAGAGGCCTGCTTTAGCAACGGCTAAACGAAATTTATTTCTCCGAACCCTGGCAGCTTCACAAGACTTGGGTTGTACGCACTGATCAAGAGATTAGACAGAGCCTCTACTTGAAGCACGGCAAGATCAAGCTCCTCATTGCTGTGCTAGCCATGAGGCTTATACCATTTCTCAGGGCATGCTTGCTTGTCCTCGGCTGGTGATGGCGCGTTCCAGCACTGGAGGGTGAGCTGGTACGAGATATCAGCTGGCCGACAGTCTTGCAGAGCGTGCCTTTTTTGCGACCAAATCTTTTGCAAGCAAGCCTACCCGCGCCGAGTTCATCCCCAAACCTCTTGTGCACCCTGCATATGGGAGATTGTCAAAATTATGGTCCCTTTTTGGGTCCCCTAAATTAGGCCCCGTATTAGGCCCCGTATTATACTAGGGACCCAAAAAGGGACCATAATTTTGACAATCCCCCATATGCTTCGCTCTAGTCTACAGAAGGTTCCGAGCTTTACTTCTCTCTGCCGGCAGGACGGCACAATCTCGACGCTGCCTTTGCCCGTGCAGCGAAATGTGCGGCACACGTTGGCAACTAAGCTTCGCGTGAGTAGGACAAGAAGGCTGCTACATACAATCAATATCAGTAGCCATAATATTACCAATATTCAGAATAGCAATAATATTACTAATAGTAATTCTAAGACTTATGACAGGGTCCGGCCTCCAAGTTGTTTGATGGCTTACAGGAGGGTTGTACCAGGTATGTATGATTATGATCATAAGTCAGAAGCCTGAGAAATTTGGGGCGGGAATTTAAGCCAAGGCATGTAAGGGTGCTTTCCCTTTCAGGGATCCCAAGCAGAGAAAAGCTCTCCGGGAACTAGCAACTGCGGCGGGGCCGCTTCTACCTGCGTAATGCCCAGCTTGGCTTCACTATCTTTATTTTGGGTTTCGCCGAGACGGACAAAGGCAGAACTGTTGCAAGGGGCAAGTGCTCACACTAGCAAATGGGCCGTATTTTTTGCAATTTTGTGTTTTGGGAGTTTTCAAAATAAGGAGAGGGATCTATAAACCCCAAACAGTCCATAGTATACTCGTTGCCAGGCGGGAGGGGAAATCAGTTACCTTGTTGTAATGTATCCCAAGAGCGGCTCAAGATCTGCACACCTTAAAAAAGGATCTAGGAAGTTTAGCTCTCGCGGCATCATTGGGTTGATTAGGTAGTTAGATTAATTAATAATAAAGAATTTGTGGTGAGCCTTTTGCTGTGGTAGCTGTCCTGGCCTGGCCTTTCAGAACCATTTGAACTGTTTTGCATATCATGCCGTTCCCGGTCATATTCTTAGAATTACTATTAGTAATAGTATTGCTATTATTACTACTAGTAATGTTCTTGGAGGCCGGAACCAAGGGAAGGCACAGTGCTCTATTGCAGGCCCATTCTCCCTTCACTGTCTCGAGATTGTAGCCCTTTGGTAGTAAAGAGCTCTTTCAAGGATGCCACGACCGTCGTAGACAATTTGAGTCCTATCAGCAGAGAATGACTCCCTATAGTAACCGCGAAAATTCACCATGTCTTCATGTCAGGGACTCCCAAATTGGGAGCTGCTGCGAGACTATGTCGATGGTTTCTTACAATTCTGTTCGTTTTGGGCGGTCTGTAGAATCAGAACTTAGTGTTGTTCTGACGGTGCACGGGGGAACCTCAATTTTGAGAAAAAGGGTTGTGTGCAATGTACTTTTTGGTTGTGGTCTTGGTGAGTGCATATCGGCCTCTTTCGGCATGTCGGCAAAAGTATATGCATATACAAGCTGGGCGGCCGGCTTGAGATGGCCATGGCCATGGACAGACATGACATGCTTAGATGTTCTGAGAGCGCCCCCCCCTTCCCCCCGCAGAGTTAGCTGTGCCATCATTGAGCGTCTGATTGCTGCAGAACACGTGCCCGTACTGCAGAACGGTCATCCTGATGTTTTCGGAGGTAGTTCAAACCCTACTGTAAGCCCTAAAGTGTTGTCAGGGTGTCAGGGGCATTTTGAGTTTTGGCCGCAATCCCAGCTTCAGGGTGACAGGCATATATGTGTGTAGATATCTATTCTTTGATAGGCATGATTATACATAGGGGGATATAGGGCTGAGGAGGTTTATTCCCCCAATGATGTAGAATGGGATGGAAACCGAAATGAAAGCTGATGATTATGAGTGTTCACGATCCAGTTTGAAGCCGCAATGCCGGCCCCAAGAACCGTGCATAAGCATGCCTTGTGGGTTTGGGGTTTAGTTCGGGTTCCGCACATCTCAAACGGAAACCTAGTTGAACCCTTCAAGCATGTCTATAAGCCCGGCAACCCCTACTCTGAAGGACCCTAGATTTAGCAAGCATATTCTATCCCTTTGATAGCTCTACTATACCTTACTTCGCCAAGAGAAGAACTTTGACCTTTTTTCGGCTTCCTTTTTTGGTACCCATATGTATCGTGGAAGAAAGGTACACTCGCAAGTAGGTTCCCTAACCTTTAGCACAAAGTAGACACCTCCAGCCTGAGGGTTGAGACGGCTAACGTAAGCACCAAGTCCTCCACCACAATACGATTTCCTGTCCCCAATAAAGGACTCCCCCAAAAATACCGTAAACCTCCCCGACATAAACATGAATTCCCCCAGAGTACCACATTAGATATTATGGGGAATATTTATTGTAAGTAGGAGGGGGCTTGGCCGGGAGTAAACCTTGCAACAGCTTGGGAGTGTACTTCCCTTACTTTGAAGTGGACACCAAGTGATCCGAATATCAGTTGCGGCGAACCTGCGACAGGTAAGTCCTTAGTGATTACGCAGCGTTGCCGAGCCTATACAGAACGAAGTTGGGCAGGGCATGCACCAGTGCAAAGTCATCAGCGACAACCTGCACAAGGTTGCATGCCCGATTGCGATGGACAGCTTCGCATTCCTCTCGTCGGTGGGTTGGTCGTTGAGCAATGCCAAGTGGCGGCACTTTGAAACTGGCCCTTGGCACATGCGAACAGTTACTTGCTTCTAGTTACTCCGAGGGAAGCTTGTGACGACAAATTTGAGTGCACGCGAGCAGGCTTTGTCAAGGCCACGCATTCAGCGCAAATTTGTAATGGAGCTTGCTCTGCAAAAGGTGTCCAGCAGTTGACAGGCCGTTGATGAGTTTCGGCAGGTGCTGAATGTTCGGCACTGTAGAAGACAGCGGCTCCTTCTAGCAATTCGCGGCACTCTTCCGGCTAACTTTGCCACTTTGAGTCGAAGGTTTTACTTTCTAAGACGTTCTGCTCCAAAGCCCGGGCTGGCGCAGTCCACAGAACCCTGCAATGGTCATATATATGCTTCAACCCTTCATCCAGGAAGCCGGAAGCAATGAAGTACTTGCTGATAGAACACCTTGCGGAAATCTTCACAAGCCATGCGTGCAAACGATTGCGTGAGAGGAGGCAGAGGATGTGGTATTGAAACAACGACGTTATAAGGAAGAGATGGAGACTTTGTAATGGCTTGGTATGTGGTCACATTTGAAGCTCCTTAACCCCATGCGGAAAGGTTGGCCCTCAATCCATGGTTCACCGTACGATGGCTGGGAGACGACGCTTGCGAGCGACACTCTGCCCTCCATTTCTGGGTTTCCAGGGAGAGCTGCTTCCTAAAGGGATGATGGGTTCAGGTGAAGGTCTCAGAGTGGCCTCTAGGACAAAGTGAATGAAACAACTCCATCGATGGCCATGTTTGTTTCTTTGAGTGGCATTGCGAGGAGTTTTTTCATCCCTCTACTGTAGCCCTAGTGTTAGTGGTCCATTTACTTAGTAGTACATATACAAGCAATCATATTACTTCCCAACACCTGTACTGCAAAAAGGCGTATGCACAAATCTCAAGTATTCGCATAATTATCAGGGATCTTGACCCCGTCTGCAATAGCTGCCCTCAGTCTGGAGCAAGCAATCACTTGGACATAGACGTGTTGCCGTCAGCCCACCTGCAGCACGTCCCGATTTTTTTGCAAGCCGCAGGCTCAATCCCTTACGGCACAATGTGGGGAGGGCAGTCCCTACACAATCCCCGTTTGTTGGATCATCAACCATGTCCTCATTCGCTCGTCAAATTCCTCAGCCCCGAAAGATGAGGATATCTGGTCGACCACTACAACCACACAGAGCTGCCGTACCGCTTTGCCAACGAGAAGAGGTCGACGTGCAACAGTAATTGATCAGGTTTAGCCTGAAGCCATCGCAAAGATGATCACCACCAGAGCCCAACCTAGAAATCACCACGAGAGCCCAATCTAGAAAATCACATCCCAGCCGCCCAAAAGTGCAACAGGGCTCACCGCGATGGGATCAAGAGTTTGCTGAATGTAACTGTCGACTTGGTTGTATGCTTTTCTATTCGATACATCTTGAAGCTTACGTTTTGTGACCAGGTTTAAACAGACATGTAGGAATGCAGTGTGGATCTCTCATTTGCAGGATTAGTACTTTTCCTAGGTTGGTTCACCGGGAGTTAGAAGAACCGCGAACTTCCACATCCCTTGGCGACATGTAAATAATCCCGATAACACAACCCTAGCTCCCCACGTCCCTGCAAGCAGAGCAGGGGAAGCTACCGCAGTGACGTCTGCCGTGCAGCAGTTCTGGCGCGAGAGGGCGGCTTCTACACGGATCTTGACGTGGTGCTTCGCACGAAAGTTGGAAATAGAGGCGCTTTTCTCCAAACTGGGGTATCCCCATGAAGGATACTTTGGGATTAGTTAAGGTCTTTCTCAAGGACTAGATATGGAAATGTTGACCGACCCCCGTATAAACCAAAGCCAAAGTGCAAACGGAAATGGCAACAAGAGGTTCTAAGCCAATGGTATTGGTTTCATTCGTAATTCATCGGTTTGCCTCCTGATGTCCCCCCCTTTTGTGAAACAGGACACCCTGCACAAAGTAAAGTTTTAAAGTCATCCTTTCAGATCCTGTCGGGTCTACAGCTATAACCTTAGCCCCAGACACCTTTACCATCTCTGCGCCCCTGCTGTGAAACCCATGCGGGGTTGTCAAGATCATGGTTTCGTTTTCGGGGCTCATTAGGATACAGGCCCGTGTATTTAGGGCAGAAAGGGACTGTACTTTCGACACCCTACCATTTACAGTTCTCTTTCAGGTTCGTGCGGGAAGCTTGGAAACGGGGAAGGAGATCGCTAAACAGAAGTTAACAGGGCTACGTAAAGGGCCGCGGGATTGAAGGGCAGGCCAGGGAGACTCAGAGACTTAAACCCTAAATCGTGTAGAGATCACTTTCCTGAGCATACTCTCGCAGGCATCATGGGCACCAATCTCTTTATCAACAACCAACTTTTCGAGCTCTTTGAGCAGGGCTGTTGTTAAAACTAGTTTTGACTGTTCGCCTGTCTACTTCATCCTAATTTAGAACCAACCGTACTTTTTTCATACCTAGCATGTTCATGTCCGAGCAGGCCCCTGAATAATCATCATCCTCCCTCACCGAGGAGATGAAATGGCCTTTTGAAGACTTAGCCGGCGAGGCCTCATTTCAGATTTAGGGCTTGTTTTTTTTTTTTTTTATTTGGGGCTAAGGGCTTAGAGTTTCAGAGTATTGGCTTGAGGGCACCTTCTCAAAATTAATTCCCATGACATCGTAAAGGGAGCCCCCCCATTCTCTGTAATCATTACTTATCCCCAGGGCACCCGAAGGTATGCCTGTTGTGGGAGACCCTGCTATTGATGGGTATTGGTACTGTCGGTTGGGTGTACCTACTCTTTGTTTGGTGGTGCAGAGGGTATAGGTGGGCCTTGTTTACATACAGAACGAGGACATTGCTCTAACATGGCTTCTCATATGTGTTCTTGTGCTTACTGCGGTCCCAGGTTGCAACGGCGGATGTAAGATTGCAAGATGTCCTGCCGGACTCGTTTTCATTTTCTGAACAGGAGTTTTGCATTGCAGCGTTGTAATGGTATCAACTCCCTGCAGGCTGTTGTCAGGTGTCCGTCCTTCCTGCGCTCTACACACTTTTTGGTCCAGAATTCGTCGTATGCTCCAGAGCTGTTTTTCTCTTTGTTTCTGCATCACGTTGTGGCAACAGGTACGACCGGGCTTGGGTTCAGCACTTGAGCTTATTCTTGGTCTTTGCCTAGACAAGCCCGGAAGCTAGGGGCTCTCGAGAAGGTATCCCAGCTGGCTGCCAGTGCAGTCCGAGCTGTGCGTGTTGTTTCGTTGGAACTTCCACACAAAGGCAGCAAGGTTCCAGGGCTCTCAATGTTTTATTTCGTCCTACCATGCCATACCAGAAACAGAGGCTTCTGCCGCCTTCGTCCTTTCTCGTCTGAAGAGATGCGCTAACAGAGACCCAAAGCCTGCAACATGCTATCCATCAGTAATCAGTGAATCCTGCCTGCCTGCAGGCAACGACCTTCTTGGCAAGCTTCTCCGAGGCAAGGCTTCCACGCATGCATCCAGACCTGAGGAGACTGAGCATAGAGCCGTGGTGCCCATGATGCTTATCCCTCAAGAGCAGGTTCAGGCGTATACAATTTTTTTTGATGGACGAAAAGCTGGTTCTATCAGTCTAGCGGTGCTTGCGGCCGATCCCTTTGGAATCTTATGATAACTTTTGCAAAGGGCTCCACTAGCCCTTCTAAACCGCTGTTTTTTCACGCCCACTTGGGTAGAGTTGTGCCAAGACCGAGATTTGAGAGAACCCTTGCATATGAAGTGCAGAGCCTTGCTTTCTACAGACTGCCCAAAGCGCAGGTGGCTTTCTGCACAGAACAATCCTACAAGAGGACAGCATAGATTTTAAGCCTTGATTTTTTTTATGCTGGGCGTGCACGACATCCATATATTATATTAGGGATCCCGCATTTTGCCGCGGTAAGCGCTATTCCCGGTGCCCTAGTATGCGTGCACCACGTATGAATCTCTCAAAGGTACTGGGTACAGACTCCTTGACGGACCCGCATACTCCCTGTATGCTCCAAACCCAAGGCTTTTGCGTACTTGGGAAGCGTCGACATGAGCTCGCCCCTGCATCGTACGCTGCCAGGATGGCAGTGTCCTCAATGCAATGATGGGCGCTGTGGCCAACAGCTCCTTCATGCAGGCGGTCCTCTATCAACGGCTCTGTTGACATTTAGTATAAAAGCTACAAAACTGCCACAGCTTCCGGTGCTCGACGTTTCGGGTCATGCAGCATTTAGGGATTCTCAAGCAGTATGGTCCTTGCCAAGGAGTTTCGGAGTAGCTCATGCGCCATACATCAAAATGCGGTTTGCAATCCGCATTCCACCCTCCCCCATGAGTGTACAGGTGCATCAAGATCTTTGCCTGATTGGTTTCAAGCCGATGTCCTGATTCACATGCTGACCTTGTCATTGTTACAAGTTTTCGTTCGATGGGAAAGCTTGAAAGCCTTCTCGCCTTTGCAGGAGATGCTGACACAGCTTACAGCTTGGTACAGGCATGGACGTCATCTCTTTTTTTGCTCAGCTCAAGATGGCGTGGAGGCTGTAGAAGCTACTGTACAGTGGAGGCATAAGATCATTCGGCGCTCTGAATGCGCAAGCCGTCCTACATGCTTGGGCGCCAGCAGCTGCCTTTTCCCCATTCTAGCAGTGCCTGCACAAGCGTGTTGGTGAGGCACTGTTTATTGCTAGCGGCATGCCCCCCCACTGTGGCTAGCTAAAACAAGCAAATTATAATCGGTTGTAGTTGAGCACAGAAACCGGAACGAACCTAAAAATGCCTTATAGGTAGCCTCTGAATGAGCCGCGAACAGGATGCCTGTACTTGACAGCGGCCGTTTTTTTGATTAACTGCGCTTGTCAAGGTTGGCAGATTGATGCTACCATGCTTGCAATCTTAGGAAATTCAAGGGCCCTGTGCTGGAATGCCCCAAGTCCAGTTAGAAAAATTCACGCAGGAGACTCACGCTGTCAATTCATCTAAAGTGGAGTGCTGACGTCCAGACACTTGAATAACGAATCTCAAAGTGACAAGACAGTCATTCAGAAAGCTGAATACAGCATGCCGGAAGGCTAATGCGGGCTCCAATTTGAACGGAAGAAAATATCTCTTTAAATACCAGCGCCGCGGAGCAGTCACCAGATGCATCTTACAGCACTTCCTGCCTCCTGAGCAGGGGTGAGCCCGTGGCTGAGCGCTTCGGGACAACCTCGGAGTCGGGGCACTCAAGAGGAGAACTTGGGGCATATTCTCATTAGAAGCGGGGCTTGAAAGTATGTAAGGTACATATGCAGGTCCACCCAGACTATGTCGTGTTCTGTTTTCATGGCTAGTGATACTCTTGAGAGCCCAGAGACCCTTACCATGTCCTGACCCAGCGGCACCGAACAGTTATCTTGGATGGGGTTGGGCGAAAAATACAATATGGCAGAGTGCTTCAGGATCGGGATCTGCTAGGCCGCTGCTGGGCATTTGTGGGATCCTGGATAGCTATCTCCTAGTATCTATATTAAGGCAAGGAGTACTCAAATGAAGCCGTGTGCATGACAGAATCCTGGAATTATAAAAAGGACTTTTCTCATATTTGCCATGTCGATTGTAATTAAATGCACTTTCCGCACAAACCTGTAGTACGTGCAGTTCTTCTACACTTTTGACCTTTGGCATCACGTATAGTTGAATGGAGGTCACCGGCCCAAGACTCCAGAACTACCCAGGACCCCATTGAAGGAACTCCCTTACATGCTACGCCGAATGGTACTGCACCGTGAAATGTGTGGGGCTTTTGACCTCTCGAGCTAAACCCTAAAGACCCTAAACCCTAAAACCCTCATCAATGAAACGTTCTGCAGGTGGATGGGGCCTGTGACCGCACTTGCTGCCCTGAAGGCCAAGCAAGCGCGGTTTTTCAGCAGAGTTACTACAGCTGTTCAACTGAAGGTCATCAGCTGCCCAGTCTACAACTTACCAGCTACATGCCAGAATCGTCCCACATCAGTGGATATGCGCTTGTAGGACCTGTACTGTCTTGGGCATATGTCGGGGACCCAAATGGAGGAACTTTTGCACAAAGCTCGAACCCTCAGGCGGTCAGCATGAAAGAGTGTCCTGGCCAGGACAGAGCATGATGCATAGTCAGGCAGCTTCTTAGCATTGTGTGCAGGACTTGCAATTAATGAATGAAGGCAGTGTGCCGGAAGCTCTAGGGAAAATTGGGATACTTGGCATTAACGGTTTCTTGCGCCGCAAGGAGCTGCAGTACGTTGAAGGAGCCGAATTCAAATGCGGTCGGGGCCTCGGACGGCTGCGGGCTGTAGTTGTGAGGGTAGTGCGATTAGCAAGGACGTTTACCAAGCCTGTATACACCTTACACCCAGCACAAGTTGAGGTAAGTTGACGGTGTTTGCAACATGTCCTGCGGCTGAGTCTTTTCTCCACGAAAGCAAAGTACTTGCAGATGCAATCATGTAGCGTTTGTTTTTGTTTCTTTCTTGTTCTTCTGCTTCAAGGGCTCAAGGGCTATATGGCTTCCCATCAACAACTCCGTGTGGAACAGAACCTCCTGTCCGCATAGTCTGTCACACAGCCTGCAGGGTACGTAGATGCATGTGAAGAAGTGGTAGCGCTTCATGCTCACGCACAAGGTCCGCACGTGATTCGCATGTTCCAGGCACCAGAGGGCAGCCATTTGATTTCTGATCTTGCTGCTCATGTAAAACCCACGCAAGCAAAGCTTACAACATGCCTCTCAACGGTCTTTCAGGCTTCGGGAGTGCCCATGAACTTGCCAAGAGAAAAGGGCCCAAGGCCCGTTCAGCGCAAGTTATGCTGCAAGACTTGTGTTTCCAGACTTCTAGAAAAAGTTGTGATGGTTACCCTGAATTTTGTTTATCCCGAAGTCTTGCCTTGAGATTCCTGAGCCTTTTGGAAGGGTTTCTCAAGGAGTTTAAACACTCAAGTCAGAAGCAGGTTAAAACCTCGAAGCTACCCCTTCGGTTACTTCTGTAGACGGCACACGTCCTCGTAACGTACCTACCTAGTCTAAATCTAGCCCAGTCCATTACAGCTGGAGGGGTTTTCGGTACCTATACAGCCCAACTATTTGGGTGCTGATTTTGTGGCTGCTTTTGAACAGAGGTTTTTCCTAAACTCTTGGACACTTTTTGAAAGGGCCTCAAAGATTCCGACACTCTGCTTAAACTTACCCTTGAATAGCTAGGAATGACGGAATGGATCCTTATAGTAGTCCCCATATATAACCCATTGTAGTAGTTTCCGTTGTATGATCCATTCCCTCATTCCCAGCCAACAAAGGTAAGTAGATTCCTGGTGCAGGAGCGGGGGTTGCCGCATCTCGGCCAATAGCAGAGGGGCGAATGGCAGACGGGAAGCCGCATGTGGGTTTTTTCTTGAATTTAGAAGTCGCTTGTCGGGGACGTAATCCGGGAGTTATAGAGGGAAAATGCAGCGATGTATTTGGATAACGCAGGCTAAGATCACAAGGCCAACATGTTGTGCTGACAAGCGGGCTAGCATTGCACTCTCGACCCAGAAGGCTCCTGATATGTGCGACGGTTCCCTTGCAGACTTCAGAAGAAGGCTGGAATGCATGATCTCCCCCAGTAGTGCCACCCTCCACCTCCTGCTTAGCTATGCATGTTCCCTACAGAGTCCCATTCTGAGTGAAGGACTATTCATTCATTTGGAACTGCAGGTGATCAACACTAGGGAGGTAATCATGCGCAAGCAGTGATGCCCAAACCCTAAAACCTTGATTAAACCCTAATCCCTAATTTCAAACAAGCCCTGAACCTTCAGCCATAAACCTTCAAGCCTAAACCCAAAACCCTAAGCCCCAATTAAAAACTGAACTTTGAACCACAAACTTTGAACTATAAACCTGCAACCCTAAACCCTAAGCCTTAACCCTGCGCTGAGGTGTTGGCTTCCAGACGATCCGGACCCTCAGCCTGTCGTCGAATCAATATCCAAAATCGGGGCTTGTCCCGACAAACCCTAAACCCTAAATCCTAGAGCCTAAACACTAAATCCTAAACCCTAAACCCCACCCCAAGGACCCTTAATGAGCTATAGTCTAAACTTCTTAGAGTAAAATCAGCTACTGTAGCCTTGCCTTGCTCAGGTGGAGGCAGTCTCCATAGTCCTTGCTTGACAGCTTTCTGCGCAAGCCATATCCATGTGGCAAATCTACTGCAAGCTGCTACACTTGCCTTTAGCAGGACTGCCCTCCACTGCGGTATAACAACTACTTTGATGGCGTGAGATACGGCATCTACATCCCGCAGCGCGCTTGGATTCCTTTGTTGCATGAGGCTTCGCCGAGCGCAAGAGCCTCAAGGGGCACAAGAATGCTCTTGCCGGTTGCTAGCGGGGAATCGAAGAAGAGACTTAACCCCAAACAGCATACTAGTTGCAATCTTCTTTTTCATCCCTTCGGTCCCTTATTCCCTGTGATGGTTGTTTTGGGACAGAGATTGCTTCTCCTGCATAATCGGAGCTTGAGAACCAAGTGGTTCACATGGCATATTTCACAGCAACTCCTTGGCAATGTCCCGTCGCTATCCCAGAATCCACTCCCTCATTCGCTCTCAGCACATTTCCGCCCCAAGGAGACAAGTGGGAGTTTCTCAAAGTGGCCCACTACAGGAACTTCTGCATTTACCCTGTAAATCCTTGTGTATTTCTAGAGGCGCCCTAAACCCTAAACAGATGGCCAGACCTTGCCTTTCCTGACCCAGGTCTGGCCCCCTTGTGGCCTGGCCGCGCTTTGCGAACTGCACTGACTGGGGCTGCTGGAATGCAACAAGCAGTAGGGAATAAGAGAATATAACCCCTATACAATCCCTAGCGCCATGGATAATGGTTAGTTTGAGCATAGATCTAAGGATCTTGGTGTTTCTTCATGCTGGGGACCACGGCCCCGTAGGTCTTTCAGTAGGTTTGCTGCGAGGCAGGATGTCGGGGCTTCAGGAGTTCAGGCTTGGAGATATATACCTTTGTTGCGCATCGGTGTTGCATTGCTGCGTGTGTGTGACCTATCTCCAAGCACAGGACCCGCAAAGCAGCCCTCTAAAACCAAGAATCAGATCAGTTTGGAAGAGCGTGGGCTCAGGGCTTAAAGGGTGTTTCCCCAAATCTAGTTGAACTCCTTTGCGCGTGTTTTTGCATCATTGTTTCCAAGACCCATAGTCTGAAATTGCTGGAGGAAGTATTTCAGGAACGTCCCCCTCCTGTGTG
Organism: Symbiodinium pilosum; assembly: GCA_905231905.1. Taxonomy (NCBI): domain Eukaryota; class Dinophyceae; order Suessiales; family Symbiodiniaceae; genus Symbiodinium; species Symbiodinium pilosum. Next base: position 8,012 of record CAJNIZ010000758.1, on the reverse strand, counting down.
TGAGACCTACACCCCCAACCTGGAAGTTCCCTGAGAAAAAAAAATCAATTGCTATCGGGGGTCCATCGGACTGTGGGAAACTTCCCTACGCATGTTCGTGAACTTTGGCCGAGGTTGCGATGCGGGTGGCTGGGTCCAGAAGCCAGACCCAGGTGCCAATGTCGAATTGAAGGGTTTGGGATTTACGCTTCATAACCTTCCTTTTAGGGTTTAGTGAGTTCAGTGTTTAGGGCTTATTACGGCCTGTAAGGTTCAGATGTTCAGGGTGAGCGTTTAAGTTTTGAGGCCTCGGCTTGAGGGTTTAAGGTTAGTTAGATTCTGAGTGCTTGGGGTCAGAGAACAGAAGGGATGTAGAGGGTTCAGAATCTTTGCCTCTGGATTGCAGAATTTGTTGCATGATCGCAAGAAGACAAGTAATCGTGAGCAAGACTAAGACAAAGCCACACCACCCTGCCCTTCGACCCTCCGGGAGTCTTGCCGAAGCATAGAGGAAAGAGTACCCAAAGCAAGAACCCAGAACGCTGCAATCCTATCAACTCAGATTAAGCTCTCATGGCACAAGCCTTATGTGCCACCCGGCCAAGGTCTGCAAGCTTCACGCCCAAACCCTGAGCCCACCCAAACCCCAGATCTTGGGGCAGAGGAAAGCCTTCGTACATCCATGTACCGTAGTCTGGGACATATTCCTCCCGTGCTTTCCACTTCTGCTGAGTTGTCAGTTCTCAGAACGGTGTCCTTCTAGAACATTTAGTGGGACTAGGCTTCACCTGTTTGTTCCAAGCATCTATTCTTGCTGCTTCTAGTGGGGATAAGCGAATATAATCCCTATACATCATATCTATCAGTACCTATATTCTTTGTTCCTTTTTCCCACTAAGAACCAGTAAGTATTTCAGCTGGTTGTAATTCCTGTGGTACCCACCTTCCATGCGCGGCCCGATGCTCTGGGCCGAGAGACTCCACTGGAACACAGAGGGTGACAGAAAAACCCGAAAACAAACCCCTATGATCTCATATGAGCTCTGGTCTAAACTCTTTAATGGGGGTTATATAGGGGATTCTAGAAGGGACTACTATTGGGGTTCTTAAGGGGGATACTAGGAGTTTAGACAATGATCCCATATGAGCCACAGTCAATACTCGTTTGTAAGGAGTTACGCCGATAGCGCACATGGGAAGCAAAATTCCTGTACAGCGACGGGAACGTAAAAAAAGCAGCACCTCAGGGCTTGCAGGTTAAAGCAAAGTACAGCGACGTTGAACATTGAAAAGCGAGACTCCCAGTTTCACACAATCGCAAGTTGAGCACGAAACGTTGTAAAGCGACAGGAAACATTGAAAAATGCCACCCCCCCAACGTGGCATCCATTCGCGAATACAAGGAGTTTTGACCCCAGTTTGGAGCAACATGCAATGACCCTTCTTATAGAGACCCCAACATGGTACCCCTAATCCCGGGAAGCCTCCATGTGGGGATATGCCCAGTTGTCTGCGTATATACCTGTATACAACCTTATATTATTTCTTAGATTTAATGACCTGTAACTGTATATACCCCTATCCATATAGTATCTTCCTGAAATAGGGCGACCCCAATACACAATATACATCCCGAAATACGAACTTCTTGGGATCCCCCAAAAGGGTCCATGAATTTTAGGAAACCTTAAAAAGCCCCAACTAACCCAATTCTACCCCTTCTACTAGTGTTGAGAAATCCCCATATCTCTTAGGAGGGCCCCGCGCCCTGTAATAGTGGTATAATCGGAACAGCAGGACCCTAATATGTTCCGTATTATCCCTTGTAGTCACTATTGCAGGGTGGGGGGGGGGTCCACCTAAGGCCCTAAACCCTAGGGTAGTTTCCATTTTCTCCTCCATTATCCTCATATAACCCCTATATGACCATATCTATTTTCAGGGCCTTGCTGCTTGCTGCCAGGAGCTCCAGATTCCAGCCTCGAGCCGGAGCCAAGCTTGATGGCGGCGGTGTAGGGTTTAGGGTCTTAGAGTTTAAGGGTCTAAGGTTTAAGGGTCTAGGGTTTAAGGGTTTAGGGTCTAGGGTGTGGGGTGTAAAGTTTAGGGATCCTTGAAACAAGGTCCTGTAATACGGGATCCACAGGAATTTGTCTAGGGATACCTATGGACGCGCATAGGCATACATAGGGACGTATAGGGTTTCACAGAGAGTGGTTGATTTTCTAGCAGATGCACAAAGGTTTCATAAAATGGGGTTTCCTTGAGAAATTTGGGGGATGTAGAGGGATTGCTGCGGTCTTATACGCGGGGCTTCCAGAACAGAAAACGCAGGGATCATTTTGAGAAGCTGCAACAGGTGGAGACCCTTTCAGCAGATTGAAGCTATTATTAATGTGAACATGTGTAATGTGGTTCCAAGTAAGACAAGAACATGCAAAGTGTCATTTGGGCTTAGTAGTGCGCATGATCTAAGCCCCAAATGGATGGATATGGCGTTGTTGGTGAGCTTTTGCAGGACCTTTGCCAGGATCCCAGTCCAGTAGGCTTTTGGAGCAGCTCTTGTTCCTGATCCTACCTTTCCTTGCTGGTTGTTGGTAGGGGCTGGAGGAATGGAGCCTCATAGCAGCCCCTATGTAATTCTCAGCAAAGCGGTAGTCTCCATCTTCGCTTCCATTCCCGCATTCCCCGCCCACCAGCGGTCTTTAGCCGTTAGCCGGACCTGCTTGACACACGCAGACTGGCGTTAGAAAAGGTGCTGCTGGCACTGCGTGCTTTTGGCTGCAGACTGCCGAAAAAAAGTGGCTGCAGTGCGCGTTCTGCGGAGGTGGCTGCTTGAGCACTCTGCAACAGGATACTGAATTGCGCTTTAGTCACAGAGAGAGAGAGGAGAGAGAGAGAGGGAGGGGGGGATGATCCAAGGGATGATCCAAGATGGTTCTATGGTTCGTCTCAGCGCCAGAACGAAAGAAATACTGGATGATCAGAAGTTTAACGTTATGGGAAAAGGTGTTTGGGCCTCTGGTCGCGTGTGCGCTCTGCTGGCACCGTCGTAGTTTCTTTACATGGCCTCGGGTGCAGAGGGTCTACATCACTTCCGCTGTATTGCTTTCGTGAAGATTTAATAAGTCGTACTCGTACGCGTGTTGAGAGACCTGACCTGACCTTCAGGACAGGAATCGCATACAAGTGCGAATCGGACGCGCGGAGTGATGTTAGAAGTTGAAGGTCAGACCCCCGCAACGATATTTCGAGAGAAAAGGGGTCCCACTTCTATACAGACAAAACGATGCTGAAACACCGCATGAACAAGAACTCTCAGAAGCGGACCGCGACTCCTGAAAGACACCCATACTTCAGGCAACCTCGCGCGAGACAGGACTTTTTTGTCATGCACAGCCGCCGGTCAAGGATTTCGCTGCCAGTGTGACATGCAATCCCCAACTTCCACAAGATTTAAGCTGGCAAAGCCTCCCAGTCGGAGCACATACCCCGCTACGCAGGCCCCAGCGGTGAAGAATTCATTCCGTGAATCCTGCAAGCATCCGGGCAAGGTGCAGCTCTATGAGTTTGCCTGCGAAGGCCTTAATGCACCCGAGGCACGGCGGGTGTATGAAAGCTCACAGGCAAGATCCTCTAGCAATCAGTATTTGCTGCATGGATGGGTTCAGCACTACGTGGAACTTGACGCTTTGGCTTCAAACGGGTGATGTAAGATTACAGCATCTGCCTCCCTTCATCCCTGCTCCTGATCGACGCCACCAGCTTGACATAGGATCTGCTCAGTGTCCCAACACGGGTAATAGTAGTAGATCCCCTGGTGGAGTAGAGATTTTGTAGGTCATCTTTTTCCAGTCAACCCAGGTGGTTGAATGAAAGCAGGACCCTTCAAAGCCAACTCAGTATTGAGATGCTCATTGGGCATCTCCAAGCACGGAGCACTCCTCACAGCCCTGCAAGTGAGGTATACAGCTTGAATCCTTCGCATTAGGCCTCAAATTCTGAAACCGTAGCCCTTACACCCTGAGCTTTGAACACCCGCCCCCAAAAAGACCCACCCACCCCGATCTTCGGAAGCCCCAATTCGACCGGATAGTCTGCACCCAAGCTGCCAGGCCTGTGATCCTTTTCTGAAGCAGCTCAGCTACAATTTCGTGCGTAGGTATACATGGGCGTTCCGGGATGCATAGTGACAGATAGATGTATACATATGTATTTATATATACACACATACATTATGAACTTGAGTTTCCGGTGTTTCCAAAGCTGCTGGTCTCAGTTTCCGGGAGTCCCTACAAAGAGCAGCCTAACAGTTTGGGTATGGAGTAATTAATGCCTGTATGGGATATTGTACCTCAGCAGGGCATCATACCCAAAAGCGAGATATGCGTTATGGCTCGTTTGGAGACATGCTGCAACCTACCACGTGCATCATACCTAGACCAGCAGGCACGGTAGATTCAGTGTTCCGCTCAGTAAAGCTCTAGCAATCCACTCTCAAACTTGCTGGGGGTTAGTATGGAATAAGGGAACATACTATATAGGAATTATACAGGGATTATATTTATTCCCTTATTCCCTACTAACCCCCAGTAAGCAAGATGGTGTCCCTGGGCATTGCCCAGCAGGCTGTACCTTTTGAGCCTGTAGGATCCTTGTGCTGCAGATTGCATAAAAGAGGCTGCTTTGAGGACATCCCCTCATGTGAGCTATAGCCCAAGCTCCTTAAAGTGGGGCTTATCAAGGGGATCATACAGAGGAGTATTATAGGGGCTAGTTCAGGGGATGCTAGAAGTTGAGACTATAGCTCATGTAGGCCCGGAGGTTATCCAGGGATTTGACAGGCAGTCTGATTCTGAGATCAGTGTAAGGGTGGCCTTTATGGGTTCGGTAAAATGATTTGGAAAAACTCCCAGTTGACTATTCGGTTTGTCTTTAAAGGGGGGGCATCTTGAATGATCACCACAGGGCGACTGCAAGAGACTGGCCGTGATGACGAAGGTTTCAAAAAAATGCCCGTTGCCCCGCGAAACCATTTTGGGGTTTCTCACATCATTCCCTAGAGAACCCTTCCGGGGAACTCCAGAGTCACTATATGTAAGTTTGCCCCAGCGCCCCCCTTCTGAGAAGCCCGCATTCAGCTAGCAGTTTGACTCGACAGGAAAATCTGGGTGTATAAGGGGCCGGGCATGTACCTTTTTATCCACCTAGGGCTCTGGGTAGGTGGACAAGCCCACTTGCAGCTTGCTACTCAGGATTGACTTTGACAACTACAAGTTGTTCAAGTCGAATGTGGAACAGAACACCAGGACGCGAGCAGTTGTTGTTGCAGGGTCTCGTATGGATGAGGAGCCATGATACGAGTATCCTGGCTAAGATCATAACGACACTGCCAACATGAATGCCAGTACTATAGTCCTTGCAAAATAGTTTTGTTGCTGACAAGCATCGCTCGCAAGAAGCAGTCGCCGCTTTAGCTTGTAAGGTCCTGGCAGAGTCCGCCAGGAATCCGGAGTGGAGCTTCAAAGCAGGCTTCATGTACGAGATGCTGGGAGCCGAAAATTGCAGTTTTCATACCGCTGGGAGTATCGAATTCAGCTTAATTCCTGCTCTTCTCTTTTGCAACCTGGTGCGGGGAACTGCCAAGACGGACTGGTCAAAAGGATGGTCAACCAGAAGTAGCTGGCTCTACTTACTTGTTGTCAGTCGGGAATAGATCAAATAGGGATGATTTTAGTGACCATATTCCCCTTTTCCCTACTAACCCTCAGTAGGTCCCAGCTCCACGGCGTGGGTCCTGAGGGTACCATTCTACGGCTCTGAAGGCCAAGGGCATCTCAGAAGCCTCAAGCAGATGTACCACGAGGCTGTATGGTAGTATAGTATACTATAGTATATTATAGTAAATAAAGTATATTATAGTATATTATAGTAAATAAAGTATACTATAGTATATTATAATAGCCAGCTGTAAGAACGCGCCAGGTTTAGGGTTTAGGGTTGGAAGGCTTGGCCATACCGTCATTGCAATGTCAACTTGATTTGTTTCCGTCTTCTTACACCTAGGAACCTACCTGCAGGTAGGGGAGGGGCTTGCGCCAATGAAATCTTCAACCCATCGCACATGCTTCGACTGAACCACCTTCAACCATGCCTCCGAGACCTTACCTCGAGAAGCTCAAGAACCGGTCACTCCGGATACAATGTTTCAACAGGCCTTGGGGGCACGGATGGCAATGCACAGGTTGGATGCAAAAGGCAGTAACAGTAGAAGAATATTCTAACTCGAGTTGGAGAATGGGGCTTGACTTGTAGAGTGGGGCTTGCTTGACTTCTTTTTCCAAACTCCGAAGCAGAATTTCATCGCCCCATGAGTTTGGACTCACTTCTTGGACATAAATCGATTTCATGTTGTGTCAGGAATCTAGGAGATGATCCCTCAAGCCCAGGCAACACAGCAGGAGCTGCAAATAGCTAGGCTTCGCCAGTTGTACAGGTTCTTATTCCTCTCACAAGACCTTTCATCTTGGTCAGGTGCTTCAAAATCCCAAGAACAAGGTGTAAGTCTTGTGGCCCGCAGAGAATCGGGGCCGGATATGTTTAACCTATAGTCGAGTCTGCAACAGCATCTGAGTGTACGAAGCGCACGTAGTCGCCCTCCCTATCGCAAAGGAAGGGCAGTCGGCGCGATTCTAGGGCTTGGGTTGGAACCTATCCTGCCCGTAAGTGTCAACCAAAGGCTGTTCAAACCTTCAGCCCCAATCCGGATCTGTAGCTTCAACCTACAGAGTGCACTACAACGATAATCGCTTGCCTTAGCGCAGCTTGGCCGTTGAACCGGGGGAAAGAGCGGGACCCTGAGTCCCGCGGGATGCTCTGCAGCCAGGATCAACGCGCAGAATATTGGGGAGGCACTGTCACCAGATTTGCAGCTTCAGCTTTCGCGATTTCATGTTTGGGGCCATGAGAAGGAAGGCTGTGAGCTACCAAGATCGTGCAACAACTCCAAAAGCAATGGGGCCCCTCCACAAGGGATGTGAGCCGTGAGCCCTAATCCATCCAATGTGATAGGACACCCTCTAGCAAGTCATTTGCGGTTCAGGTTTGTATAAGGTGCTTCAATGCATACCTCCTTTTGTAGGGAGAGGGCTGTGCAGTGTTTCAGCCGAGTGCCATACCTACATCATCCACGTGCATGTAAAGTTTGAGCTGCAGGCTATGTTCATGAACGTGCGCTCTGCTGCCCAAGCCCAAACTGGCCCAAGCTCAAACTGACGAAGCCGCACACAAGTTGATCTGGTCTATTTTGAATTTGACGATGTGCCCCGTGTGTGCTTGACGGTGCCCTGAAACTCAGAGTGAGGCCTGGCAGGCTTGGTGCAAGCTCTACAGACCCCAAGAACTGTCTAAACCTGAACATCAAGTCAGAAAATATGAAAGCTAAAAAAATATGGTAGTTTCCATTGTCTTTTCCAGTATCCCTATATAACCCCAAGATACTACATTATAGTAAGGTCCTCAGTGTGCCTGACAGGTTTCAAGATGACATCCCGCAACACAACCTGACATTTTTCTGGGTTGCTGTTAAGGAACTTAACTTAAGTTACCATAATGGGTATATATAGTAAATAATAGGGTTTCCCCAATATAGTAACTTAATTTAAGTTCCTTAACAGAACCCCAGTTTTTCGTACAGCGCTGCCGGAGGCCTCCATTGATCTCCATACCATCGCTTGTGGCCGGGCACTTTGAAATCCTCCTGGGCTCGGAGGTTCTTTATATTGGGGTTATATGGGTAATAATGGAAAAGAAAATGGAAACCCTAGGTCCCTGTAAAGGGATTATATTGGAGTATTATTGGGGTTATATGGGGATAATGCAAAAAATGGAAACTGCAAGGCTTGTAGGGGTTCTATATTGGGGTTGTATGGGGATAATGGAAAAGAAAATGGAAACTGCAAGGATTGTAGGGGTTATATATTGGGGTTGTATGGGGATAATGGAAAAGAAAATGGAAACTGCAAGGATTGTAGGGG
>CAJNIZ010000757.1:17079-31055 GCA_905231905.1 Symbiodinium pilosum | reverse complement strand
AATAGGGACCCTTGTAGCTTATGGGGGTTAATATGGGGACTACCTAGAGATAGAGGGGTTATATAATGACTATATAAGGGTTATATATGGTAATGGGATTAAGGGTCCCTATTAGGGGTCCCTCCTATAGTCCCTAGAGTGGAGCACGTCTAGGCTTTCTGCAGCATATGCTCCAGCAACTTTAGGGCAGCAGAACGTAGCTCTTCACAGTGTGACGGAAATCAGTGCGCTTCGGTGCATGTCTCCAACTGAGGTGATTAGGTTATTATTGGGGAGCAGGATTAGGGTTTAGGGTTTAGGGTTTCAGGGATGGGGAACGGCAGGGTTATTATACAGATCCTAGGGCGTCTCAAGTACGCTTGCCAAGTTTGGTTGAACCTCCAAGTAGGGATGTGAATGAAATCAAGAACGACTTTTTGGGAGTCCTCCTGTTGATTTCTAAAAATCCTGCATGACCTTAACATGAATTAGAGACACCATCTTGGGGGCTCTTCTCAAAAGGATTGTAGTATATTGGGGTCTATATTGGGGTCCCCTTATTTTGGGAAACTACCATATACTGTAGCACTATAATTGGCAAGGTATAAGGTACAGGATTTTAGTACCCACCGCAGTCCGGATTCTGTAGGTGGCAGTTGAAGAAACCTCAGATGAGTAGTGTTTGTTGGTGGTTGAACCTAGTAAGATAATATTCCTTATAATAAATACTATACCCCAAAAGGAGGATCTAATCTTACATCTTACTCTATATTGGGTACATTTGGGTACCATAGTATCTCCAAATCAAATACTACTCAGATGCCGCTTGTGCGGAACAAGTCAAGAAAACCTCACATACACTGCTACTGATTGATCTGTGGAGGGTGGCAGGTTTCTCAAAACTAGGTTCCCCAGTAACCCCTTCATAATAAGGGTACCCTTCTTCCTACTATTTTGCTTTAATGAGGAGACCCCCAAATAGAAAGGGAAAAAGGGTACTACTGGGGTACCTAGAATCCCAAATCCTTAAACCATTCTCAGACGTACCACTATCATGCCTTGCATTTCCCAAGATGTAGATAGGCTGAAGCTGAAACCTACAGTGCCTAAGTATGTAGGGTTTAGGGTTTATGGTGTAAGGTTTAGGGTTTAGGGGGTTTACGGTTTAGGGTTTAGGGTTTAGGGTTTAAGGTTTAGGGTTTAGGGATTAGGGTTTACGGTTTTGGGTTTTGGGTACTAAGTATGCCTTCACGACTGTAGCTATAGGCTCATGCCTCAGGGACTTAAAGACCACACAGAACTACCCGCCGACCAGGATTGCAACTCAGCAAATCTATCAGCTATAGTCTAAACTCCTAATATCCCCCAGTATTGTAAGGGTGACATGATAACACGAAACGGCTGTAGGATCCTGAATTTTGTGGCTGAGCCTGCGCCCAGAGAAGAAATATTCGCCCACATTGTATGAAGGTATGATATTTGGGAATGTTCCTTGTTCGAAACCCCTAAGCCCCTAAACCCTATACCTACACCCTAAATAGTTGTTTCCAGTTTCTTTTCCATTATCCCAATACATCCCCTATGTATCTGGGGGTCGGGGCCCTAAACCCCAAACCCTAAACCCAATTATTTGGGTGAGGCGGCCAGTGTTCGCGGCCAAGGAGCGGTCCTAAAGTCCATAATTTTCAAAGTATGGGACTTTTAGTATCAACCATACCTACCTGAACCCCCAAAAGGATATGGGGTACATAGGGTTTAGGGAGTACCTGTACGTACCCCCAAAGTATGTAGAAAAAAAAGCCTTTTGGGCTGTTTTTAGGTGTCTTGGGTTATTATTTTGCATACTTTTGGGGTCCAGGCATTTTGTTGTTCTGGACTATTCTTGTGTAGCACGTTGTGTGGGGGGTCCTTGAACGCCCGACCCAGAGGGCCCGGAACTTTGCTAGCCTGCATTGTCTAAACTCCTTAAAGGGGTCATATAGGGGATCATATCTGTAGTTTCCTTAGACCTATAACAACTATTTAAAAAATTCCTAAGGACAGTACAGATATAGGGGGTAGTATAAGGGTTACGGGGCTTTGGGTTGAAATGCACAAGATCTTTTGAGTTTAGAGCCCTTGTCTCCCATCGCTTAATAGGGAATTGGAGAAAGGTCATACTTGGAGGCCCATGGGACTTAGTAACTACTTATAACTGTGCTTATAACCCTAGGTATAATCCCCCTAAATGGGCTTATAGGGGTTACCCCACTTATAAGTAGAGTTATAATCCCAGTTATAAGTAGTTGCTAAGTCCCATGGGCCTCCAAGTAGAGTCCATTGTGAGACAAATATGGGAACAAGTAACCAGCTAATGATCGGGCTCACTCAGTCCTAAACCCTAAACCGTGAGCCCTAAACCTAAATCCTAAACCCCAAGCCCTAAACCCTGAGCCCTAAACCATAATTTCCTAAACCTTAAACCCTGAGCCCTAAACCCAACCCTACACCCTAAACCCTGAAGGGTGATGAGGGAAGGCCTCCGCTCGCCAAGGTACCCGTTGACCAGCAGCAAGCTTGCAGCTTATTCCATCATCATACTGGTTCTTAGGATATAGGGTTAGGGTTTAGGGATTAAGCTTTAGGGTTTAGGGTTTAGGAGGTTTAGGGTTTAGGGACTACCTGAGCCCCAAAAGTATGTAGAATAATAGCCTTTTGGGCTGCTTCTCGGCGTTTTGGGCTACTGTTTTTCGTACTTTTGGGGGTTCTTGGTAGGTGATACGGGAACATCTATGAGTAGTTCCCAAAATGAGGGTTCCGTTTCGGTACCCCTAAACAGACTGTGGAAACGTTTTGCGTGTCTCGGTTTAACCGGAGGAAACGCGAAAAACGCGAAAACGCGAAAAACGCGAAAAACACGAAAAACGCGAAAAACACAAAAACGCGAAAAACGCGAAAAACGCGAAAACTCGAAAAACGCGAAAAGCGCGAAACATGCGAAAAATAAGAAAAGCGCGAAACAATGCGAAAATCACAACAATACGCGTGAGTCACAACAAACGCAAGAGCCCTAAACCCTTCGCGTATAGCATGTTATAGCATGTTATATAGCATATTGTAGTAGATGACCGTACATTATGGTACGATGTAGTTGTTCGATTGTATATAAGAACATATTGAAATGACCTATAGTATATTAAAGCACAATGTAACATAATTACTTGTAATATTGCATACTACAGCATACAGAAATCCATGCCAGCATACTATTCTAAAATATAGTATATGATACCACAGTGCAGCATATTATTGTTTACTTAGCATGCTAGAAGATGCTTGAATACATATTACACTTAGTACATTCTAGGATATTCCAGCACGTTAGAGAATATCGTAACATATGCTAGTATGTTATGATATATTGCAGTATATCGCAGCGTATTATATAATAAAATAAAAGCAGTATAGTCTAGAAGATTATACAGTATACTATAATACATTATAGTATGTAAAAATCTATTCGAATATATTACAGAATTTTGGAATATGGTAGAATATACAATAGAATATTACAACGTATTAAAGCATATTATAGTCTTATACAGTATTACAGTATACTATGGCGTATTATAGTAGACGAATATAATAAAGTAAGAACAATATATCATGGAATAGCGTAATATATTACAGCACTATACAGCCGGTTACAGTACTATAGAACATATTCTAATATATTCTAGTCGTACAGCATATTATGGTATATTATAGTATTTTGGTATATTACTATTTCTTATGATCCACCTAGAACAGTATGGCGTATTGAGGCATTATTGTTGATTACAGTAGATTACGCATATTACGCAGTCATTGTACCATTTTCTAAGCATATTATAGCTTTTGACAGCACCTTGCATACGGTAGCATATAAACTTGTCCTGTAATATCCACAAAGCATACAATGGCAAAATGTAATATGTTGTAGCATGTTGTAACATATAATAGCATGTTCTAGTTTGTTGTAGCATATCATATCAAGGCATAGTGTATTATAGTATATCACCATGCATTATTTATATTGTAAGATAATATACGAACATAACGGTAACATAACAGAACTTATTTCAGCAAGTTTTTATAACCCATTATATGATGTTCTGAAAAGAGTTGTACGTTACTATTGTATACTATATCATATCATATATTATCAATTGTTTAATACATTTAAGAATGTATAGATTATTTTTTTATATTATATATAGCATACTTTTAACGTATATTATATATGCTTTACTATGTGTTCTATATTCTATATTATGTATTATAGCATATAAAATATAGAGTATACATATAAATATATTGTATGATATATGATATAAATATAGAGTATAGGATATGTCATATTATATTTACATTTTTTCAGGATATAATTTTCAATATCTACATGTTCTATTCAATTCTATATGAGTTGAACCGTTGTCTCGGTTTAAGCGGAGGAAGCGAGAAAAACATGAAAAACGCGAAAACGCGAAAAATTCCGAAAAACACGAAAAACACGAAAAACACGAAATACGCGAACAACGCGAAAAACTCGAAAAACGCGAAAAACGCGAAAAACGTGAAAAACGCGAAAAAAAAACGCGAAACATGCGAAAAACGTTCGTGTTTCTCGCGTTTTCGATGTTTGTGTTTTTTTGCGCTGTTCTTGTTTTTTGTGTTTTTGTGTTTTTCTCGTTTTTGCGTTTTTCTCGCTTTCTCCGATAAACCCACGACGCGCGAAATGTTGGCTTAGCAAATATTCGATGCCGAAATATATTAACCAAAAGGGGCCCAACAAATTTGAGAACAACCCCTATATGGAGAGAGAGAGAGAGAGAGGGAGAGTTTGGGATTTAGGATGTACGGTTAGTAGGGAATGAGGAAATACATTCCCAAATGAAAGTTCCCTTATTCCCTGCTAATGGCGCTATCCGAAGGGTTCCGACTTTTTGAATCATCGGACCTACCCCCATAGCAACCCATGGCCGCAGATCCTGAGTGAAATCTAGGAAAACCCTATTACGTAACACTACTGTCATCCGTAACACAAGATAGAACTTATCAAAGAGTATTACCTGGTTCTTACTTGGACCCTAAGCCCTAAGGCCTAAACCATACTTCGAACCACTGGCTTAGGAAGCCAGGGGACCCTCGACACCCATTGAGTACCCCTTGGCACGGGAGTATGTGAGGTAAAGGAGCTTGTGAGAAGGGAAGACCCTAACCCTAAACCCTAAACCCTAAACCAAGAAGACCCTAACCTTGCCCTAAACCCTACGTTTAACCATAATCCCAATCACTTACAGCTTGCTAGAAACTACCCCTTGATTAATTCGTGTAACCCTTAAAACTGTAGGTGATTGGGGTTACAGGTAAACCCCAAACCCAGCCCAGCAGTAAGCACGAGAGGGCTGGGTAATTTTGGCTGGTTTCGGGTTCAATATTACTGTTGTCACTACTAGTAATACTACTATTGCTATTATTACTTTCCATTCCTAGTGTGACGATTACTATTAATACTATTGTTGCGATTGTTACAATTTCTACTACTATTACTACTCTTGCTATTATGAACAGTATTATCACTACTTTTACTACTATGAAGGTCCTTGTTACTATTTCGGTTGTAAGTGTACACGAAGGACTAAGCAGAAAAGCTGCATGTGGAGGTCTCTGGGACTGGGGGGCCCTTCGGGAATCAACCCTCTAGGGACAGGCGTGAATCCCTAGACCACCCTAAACCCTAAACCCTAAATCATGGGTTCATGTCGAGGAACTGCCATGTCAGCTGTCGAGCCGCCAGTGAAGCCATAGCCTACACTCCTAGTATCCCCCTTCGTAATCGTATCTCCTATAGTATTCCGCTATATCATCCGTTAGAAAAGCCCGCTTTAGAGAGACTAGACCCCAAACCCTAACCCCTTAACACGAAACCCTATATAATCCCCTATACAAGCCCTGATCTAGCCCCCTTCAACTTCAAGGAGTTTGAATTATGGCTCAGTTTGGCTCAAAAACAGATGCTGCGGCGCTTGCTCTCCTACAGACGACCTTGGGTTTGGGGCTGCAGGTCTAAGGACTAGGGTGTAGGGTGTAGGGTTTAGGCGATAAACACACTCCCCCACAAAAAAAAGCTTTAGTGACTGTAATACTGTTGATGGATGAAATCTTGCACCACCTAGGGGCCTAAACTACAATAATGCCTAGGACTTTAAGGAGTCAAGGTAGTGCAAGATTTCCTCCATCGACCGTATTTATATCGTTCTAGGGCCCTGTTTCCTTCCAGTTTAATTTCTCGGAAGGTAGGAGGAACCTGGATTTAGGATGTGACATGGCGTGTGGCAGCTTCCGTACATTACGAAACACAACTTGGGCCTCAAAAGTAAGCCAAGTAATGACCCCAAACCCACTCCTCCCCCAAAAAAAGGCCAAAAGGTTAAGGGTTCAGTTTACACTTTTCTAAAACGGGGCCGAAGATGCCTTTACAAGAGTAGCCCAGCACAAGAAACCCCAAAGGGTTGCTGGAATTCCCGGATGGGAGTTGCCAAAAATGGGAAGGGCGTTACGGGGAGTCTGCATAGTTAGGGTCCTGCCCCCGCCCACCCCTGAACAGTCGACAACAGGGGTCATATCAATGGGTATATATATATATATGTATATATATATATGTATTGAAGTGTATGTTAAATATTATCCAACTCCCAATGAGTGGGGGGCAGTTCTTATTCCCTAGTAAGGATTGTAGCATTAGGAGAAATGAGCCGTTAAAACTCGGTCCTACATACAGCATTTGATGCATTAAAACACAGACAACTGTAGCGACACCACACAACAAGGACAATAGAACGTAAACCGCTCAAGAACATTGCCTTCGGCCTACTGTTGATGGAGGAAACTGCTGATGGAGGAGACTATACCCCACCTGGGGGCCCCTACTCTACTGATTGCAAGTCCTGGGACATTAGAGACTTAGGATGTTGCAAGATTTCCTCCTCATCAATAGTATGCGCTCTGCACAGAAAACCGGCCTCAAACAGGTGCGCAGACAGGGTTGAAGCTTCCGTGCACGCAGTTTGAAAGCTTACAGTAGAAGACAGAAAGGTATGCGGTTTAGGGGGAATGTTGGTGGTATCCCACTAGAGAGGGACCTAGAAACCAGGAGAATCAGCACCATGATCATCCTATTTACATGCTCCGGCGAATGACTCAAGGTACCCACTAGTTTTGTAAAGCGCCCAGCCCTAAGGGTCCAAGTACCCAATAACTAGGTACTTGGGATTTGGGTAATAGTAATTGTGGTATAGGTTTTGGGCAAGTATATAATAATTGGGTACTTGGACCCTTAGGGAAGCAACTGCCAACAAACTGGGGAAAAAAGCTCAGTGGGAATGCAGTACTGGCAGCAAAATCCCGTTATATAGGGATGTTGGGGATTATATTGGGATAATGGAAAAGCAAATGGAAACTACTATAGGTATATTGGGTTGTATACTTTAGTTATGTTGGGGATAATGGAGAAGAAAATGAGCGCATCGCGCGCTTGTTTGCCCGCCACATTCGCGGTCGAGTCCCTGTTTGCATTTTCACTGTGCCTTCTCAGCAGATGTTCTATTGGGGGTCTATTTTGTAGGCCCAATGTAAGGTTATACAAGGTTTCAACTCATGATGGCTGAACTAAAAGAAGTCCGAGATCTTGATTTCAACAAAACCTGCATGTTCTGGGCACACCCCCAACTAACATGGAACCCCAGATAGCTCCCTTCGCAAGGGCAGAAGTCTATGCAGGGTTTTTTGGGAGGTTACATGTTAGTTTGGAAGAGGTTAGGCACCATCATTTTGCTTGAGGACGGTTGGGTCAATGGCTGGGGTTCGAGCAATGTGCCCCCAAAATTCGAAACTGTACGTTGGTGGTTCATGGCCGTGGATGTATAAAGTGAGCAAGCTTGAGCGATCTTGTGGCGGTATACAGTACACCAGACTCTTCTTTACCCTGTAAACTCCAGGCTGTGTCTTACACCGCCAATCATAAATTCGATTCACTGGGCTACTGCTTGAACTAGGATACCCTACTAAAAGTTTGATTTTAGGACTTTACAAGGAATATGTAGGGTTGCTTGATGGTACATGTTTACACACTATTTCCAGGAATACCCCAGTAACTTATGGCAGCTTCCATGTCACTTTTAAGTCCCTGGTCCATGTGATTCTCCATTCTGAAATTTTATCCCCGTACCCTAGACCCCCAGCCTTGAATATCCCAGTGAAGTGCATGGCTCTTGTGCATGGGAGAAAGCACAGGAACGCGCAGGTGAGACGAGCTGGTAGCGTTGTTTAGGTTTAGGCTTCAAAGTTTATAGGGTTTTAAGGTTTAGGTTTGAAGATTTAGAGCTTCTTGCCTCGCAGCGGAGATAAATGCCATGTAGACTTGCTGGCGACGACACATCCCCCAGAAGAACTCCAATGGTGTGTTGCTGTACTCTTCCCAATTCTGGCTTGCGCAGGCATCAACCCGATTTTCATCCTTTTCGGCGCGCTGAATTTCCACTGTTCACAAACCGTATGCTTCTCTGCACACGATTACGTTTTGCTGCTGCCGAGGTCTTAGAAGCCGGCTCGCAAAACAAAATACATAACCCAGCCTAACCTAGAGGTTTATAGGGATAATGGGAAAAGAAGAAGGAAACTATATTATAATAGAAATTATATAGGGTTATAAAGGGTTATATAGGGATAATGGAGAAGAACATGGAAACTACTATAATGGGGTACATTGGGATCATAGGGTAAATATTGGGGCTTTAGGTCTAATGTACACCCCTGATTAATAAACCCCCTCCCCTTGATAGGGATTGCAATGGGGATCCTTTTCTTTCGGCCCTTAAAAGGAAGGGTTTCATTAATCATGGGTCTACATTACCACGCCAAGCGCAAGCCCGACCAAAAAGGAGGCCGGAGGCCCTGGATGTTAAGTGTTGCAAGGCGGGGGTCTTAGGGTCTCCGGGTCTTAGGGTTTAGGATTTAAGGTTTAGGGTTTGGGGTTTAGGGATTAGGTTTTAGAGTTTAGGGTTTAGGATTTAAGGTTTAGGTTCAAGGCCAAGGAAGGCTTGCCTGAAGAGGTCCTGGAGTTTGGAAGGGATCTGGAAGGCCGGCTTTGGTGACGCCATGTTCAAGATAATGGAGGCCCATAATTAATACACACCCCCTCCTTTGTATAGAGGGAATATAGGGGTTATATAGGGATAATGGAGAAGAAAATGGAAACTACTATTTAGGGTTTAGGGTTCATGTAGACCCATGATTAATACACCCCCTCCTTTTAATTTAAGGGCCTGAATCATTAGGGTCCCTATCATGATCCCTATTAAGGGGAGAGTTATTTTAAATCAGGGGTCAACAATAGCCTCCATTGCCACAGGTTGCTGGGCTCCGGGTTTCGCAATATTTCTGGCGGATGTAGTTCTGGGTCCCTGGGTCCAGGCACCCTAGAAAAGGGTACTGCCTGAGCAAGCCGGGGTGGGAATTTAGTATTAAGGCTTCAAGGCGCAGGGCTAAGTTCCACCCGCCGAGTCTGCCTGAACTAACTGTACGCCCCCAACGAACTGAAAGTCTTGAGCCCTAGGCCCTGAACCGCGTGAAGCATGAATTCTAGACCAGACTGAAAACCACAAAGCCTGAGCCTTGTAAGTCTTAGAACTTATCAAAACATGTATGCTTAAATGCCCCAATTCTAGGGTCGCCTCAACAAGGGGCAGAGCTTTTCAGAAACACTTATATAAAGGGTTTAGACATGAAATCGGGAAAACCAACTGCCTGCTATCATGGCCAAAAGCATACTTTGACACCAAACTTGTTTCCTGGTAATTAGTAGCAGGGAGTAAGGGAATATTCTCCCTGTATAGGCCCTATATAACATCTTCCTATATTCCCTACTAACCACCAGTAAATATGGCACATTCTGTGTGATAGTGGTTGAAGACGAAATATTGTCGAAAGTCACAAAAGCAAGATGCTTAGTTGCTGAAGCTTCTAGATTGCTCCAGATCATCAGGCCACCAGAATTGAATCCCTAGTTATCCCTGCCCTCACTCTGCCAGGCGAATCATAGAAGACCCTCTTGAACGTGTGTCGGTTTTAAGGTTTAGGGTTTAGGGTGCTAGCATAACCATTACCATCCTCCGTAAACAATCCCTACTATAGAGCCCTCAGCCCCGTGGGATTTGTTTCAAATTTCCTGACACCACTATGGTTGATGAGGACAGCTTGCACCCCTTAGGATGGCGAACTATGGTACAATGGTACATTGTGGCCCTAAAACCTGAACCCTAAATCCTACACTCAAGCCCTAATACGAAGGGGCGCAGGAAAGCTAGTATCAACAGTCAGCTCTCTAGCGCAGACCCAGAGTCATCCTGGAGGGAGCCTCAGCACCTCTGGCATCCAAGGATCAGGCTCTAGGGTGTTGAGCTAGTGGCTCGGTCGAGGGTTTAGGGTCTATAGTGACTGGATCTTCAAAGTTTCGGGATGGGAGTGGTTTACGGCTTCTGGTGGCCGGCTTTATTGGGGACTCAAAAGGGGTATCAAGGAACTATGAAGAGTTTAGGGTTCGGGGTTAGGATACCCCGCAAAGCTTGGCGGAGGGGGGGGGGTTCTTACAACATTTTGACCGAGTACTCTGTGCACACTTCCAAAATTATCCCAACTAGAGATGAAACCCTAAACCCTAAAGGACTTCTATGATCAAAATGCCCGCTAAGGCCTTAGCGCTTGCATCCCGAATCCTGAACCCTAGGCCTGGTACCTTTGGAGTTGCGGCTGATGTCTCAGGATTTTCAGGCTTAGGGTTCCATAGTGGGATTGAAGATTTGTTACTTCAAAGACTTTAAGTTTGTACCCTTAATGTTTGTAACTTTAGGTTTTGGGTCCCACATACCCTTCTTAAGGGCCAGATTCCATGGTTTAGGGGCCCCAGACCCAAGGGTACAAACCCTCAGGGTACAAGCGAAATCTCCCTGATTACTTGAAGGACGACCTGCAGGGCTGCGGGGGCTCAGGGAGATACAAAGGACATGTTGCAAGACCGTCGGTAGCTCTATTTCGAGTTTTCACATTCCTTTGAACCCGGTTGACTGTAACTGACAGTACCTACCGTCGGTCCTGCAAGTAGGTTGCAGCCTTGCGAATGTGCGGTTATTTGGGGATACATGGGGTTTGGGGTATTATAGGGTTATATAGTTGGGGTTATATGATAGTTTCCCAAGATAAAAGCGACCTTCATATAGACCCCAGAAATACTAAAATCCTTGTCATGGGGACCCCCAATAAGGTACCTCTATGTTGGGAACCTCCATATAGGGGTCGTGTACGTAAGGGACCGCGCCCACTCTGCAACAACCCTAAACCCTAAACCCTAAACCGCGTGACCTGCCGCAGTTGCAGGATGGTCAGGCTCAAAGGCTCCAAGCCCGAAGGGTCCAAGTACCTAAATAGGAATCCCAATATAAACTCTATTTTACTATAACTGTTAGGGTTTAGGGCTTAGGGACTATAGTGGTTCCATTTTCTTTTCCATTATCCCTATATAATCCCAATAAAATCCTGTCATACTATAGTTGTTTCCATTGTAGCTTTGGCACCAAAGACGCACGTCAGGATAAGAGAGCATTTTGGAAGTCTTCGTGGCTTCACCAATCAAAAGCTGTGCGCTAAAATCGAAACCCTCAACCCTAAACCCTAATCCCTCAACTCTGAACCCTGGCTCCAGATTGTATGGCCTACTTTAATTATCCCAGGTCCCCGACAGCCATTCCACACTCAACGGTCTTCAATTGGAGGTCCAAACGGGTTTGGCTAGGATAAGGGTTCAGGGTTTAGGGTTTAGGGACCTGGCTTAGATGGCCTCTTTCCTGGCTTATGTAAACTCGCAACTCTTCAAGTAATCCTTAATCACATCATGGGAGCCATATCCGAAAGCGCAAGTGATGAACACTCCTAGGAAGTGGTGCTGAAATTTTCTCAGCCCTGAACCCTAATCCTAAGCCTCAAACGCTAGACCCTAAAACCCTAAACCCCAAATCCTCAACCCAAATCCTAAACCCCAAACCCTAAACCCTAAATAGTAGTTTCCATGCTCTTTTCCATTAGCCCTTGAGAAGCCTTATAAGGCCCTATAAACCCCTATAAAACCCTATACAACCCCTATCAAACCCTATACAACCCCTATAAACCTTATGAAACCCTATAAAACCGTATAAAACACTTAAACAAAAACACTATAAAAACCTTATAAACCCATTGGCAAAGCAGCCCAGGCCATGAGCCCCGGCACATTCTGCTGAGGCTCTGGCCGAGCTTTCGTAAGAAGCCACTTTCCTCCATCTGGGCCTATGCGGGCGTTGGGTTTTTAAGGGGTTTTATAAGGGTTGTATAGGGATTTATGAGGGTTATACAGGGATGATGGAAAAGGAAATCGAAACTACTATTTAGGGTTTAGGGTTTGGGGCTAAGGGTTTAGGGTGTAGGATTGAGAGTTTAGGATCTGGGGGTCTAGGGTGTAGGGTTTAGGGTTTACGATTTACGGCTAGCTATAGAGTTTAGGATCTAGGGTCTAGGGTTTAGGGTCTTAGGGTCTAGGGTTTTGGGTTAGGAGTTGAGAATTTTCATCAATAGGGGTCCCCAAGATGAATCAACATGCATTGTCTTTCTTATGGTAAGGATTCCCACTACTTGGAGTGTCAGGGGGCCGTAGTAACAATGGAAAAGAAGATGGAAACTACTACATATAGATTTTCGGATTGAGGGTTTCTTAGTAAGTAGGTTGAGAATGGGGGTAATTAGGGTTAACTTTTTGGGTTATAGTGGTTATTAACCTACTTACTAAGTCCCACTGACATCCGCTGACCCTGCAAGTGGAGGACCACTGCATTTGGGAAACACCCATACAGCGGGAGACAAGTTTTTCCTGACAGCTAGGCTACTGTGGCAACACATGATGGCAATGAGTAACAATCATGAATGCCAAGTAAGCACCACAAGGATTTCGCTCATAGTTGGTCACAATGATAACTTGGGAAACTCGAGATGAAGATGAGGCTGTAGAATGACTCAGGTACTAACAGGTCGTCTGCTGTAGTATATGCTTGGGCCATAGGGCAGCTATATGGGAACCCGTTTGGGCCCTAAGTGCAGACTAAATACCTACCCTAGACCCCGAACCCTAAAGTCTAAATAGTCTAAACTCCTAGCATCCCCCTTAATAAGCCCTAAAATACTCCCCTATATAATCCCTTACATAACCCCTTTCAAGCAGTTTAGACTATAGCCCATATAGTATACACTATAGGACTACATGGACTCTTGAGGCCCCTTTAACCGCCCTGCCTGACATCGGAGTCTTGGTGCAGAAGCCGTACGCTGGAGGTGTCTCTCAGCAGCGCCCCGCAGCGTCTGTTGGTGGGGGGAAGCCCAGAGGGTCAAAGTGCCCCGATGTTTGGGTGTTTTGGATTGTTGGTGAGAACACCTTAAACCCTAAACCTGACACCTTAGGGCTCAGGGTTTAGGGCTCAGGGTTTAGGGTTGAGGGTTTAGAGCTTGGGGTTTAGGGAGTTTGGGGTTTCGGCTTTGGTGGAACCGGTAAAGATCACGGGCTGACCTTACTTTGAACTGAGGCTACATGAACCATAGTCTAAACACCTAGTATTAATATGTGTACTCATTGGAGACAGCTTGACCAACATAATTTTTAAAAAAAGGTGGAAAAAAGGTACAAAAAAGGTAATCCAAAAAGGTAAAGGTAAAAAAAAGTAAATCGTGGAACATTAAGAAAGGTAAAAAATGGTTTTAAAAAAAAGTTTAAAAAAAAGGTAAACCGGGTAGACAAAGGTAAAAGAGAAATGACATTTTATTCTTGTTTTTACATTTTTTACCTTTGTTCTACCTTTTTTGTACCCTTTGTTCTACCTTTTTCTACCTTTTTCGTACCTCTT
>CAJNIZ010000757.1:0-13939 GCA_905231905.1 Symbiodinium pilosum | reverse complement strand
TCCGTTACTCCCTCGACCTTAAACCCCACATGTCAACTACATGCCATGACCTATTCGTGTGCTCCGCGCCCCGCCAGCCGAGGCGGGCGCGCGATAGCGTTCATAATTAAGTTACCATAATGGGTATATAATGATCAATAGGGTTTCCCGAATTTAGTAACTTAGAAAAATTCAGTTCCTTAACAGTAACCCATTTCAGGTAGGACAACCATCTGGGAGATTTCAACCTACTATATAATCATCATTCCCTGAACCCTGAAAGTAGGGAAAATAACAGCCCAAAACCGCTAAAAAAAGCCCAAAGGGCCAGTATTTCACATATTTTTGGGGTTCAGGTATAGGGATTTCCCCAGAAACGGCCCCCATTGTCTGGAAAGACTCGAACACTACTAGGCTCGACGATGGTCGGTTCAGATGAGTATATAACTTTCTTTGCAGTGGTTGAATCAAGGTTTAAGGTTTAGGGTTTGGGGTTCAGGGTTTAGGGTTTGAGGTTGAACTTTGTGTACTGCCCCCACCCAGTAACAGTCCATAATAGGGGTCACATTAAAAGCTAATCTATTTTCCAGCTGTTACTGAATGCGGCAATACACAAGTAAACCAAATAAGAGCAGATTGTTTACTTTGCAGCAATACTATACCCAAAAGGAGGATATATTATCAATTTATGTGAGGACTGTAACCTTCCCCCATGAACGGAGACTATAATGTTCCCCCATGAACACTACTAAGATGCGGTGCTGTTTCTCTTTTAGCAGATCGCGTGCCTCAAGTCACGGCATGTCGGTTTGACACACCACTTTTGCTCAAAATGGAGGAAATGTTCCATAAACACACCCTCCCCTAAAACCCAAACCCTAACCCAAAACCTATTTAGGATGATCTCCGGGGGCATTAGATGTTGTACTTTCGCTGACGCAATGCGCGGCTCTTGCCAACGCCGCTTGCAAGATTTTGCAAGTGTAGAAAGACCTTGAGCTCCAGGATCCACTTAGGGATATCAACTATGTTGGGATTATATTGGGATAATGGAAAAGAAAATGGAAACTACTATATTATACTAGGTTTATATTTGGATTATAACCATCAGCTCAGGACTCTGGCGCCTTTACGGGGCGGCCCTGCGCTCTTGAATCTCAAAGCTCGGCGGTCTTGGAGCTTGGCCCAAGTCTGCCGACGTCGGGCCAGCCCCCGTGACCGGGATTCCCGTTTGGGTCTCAGATATGGTATACTGTAGACCCTAAAACCTAAAACCTAAACCCCAAACCGTAGATTGCAATCCTCGTAGACCCCAAGAAAATGTGTTGAATAATTCCTTGGCGTTACACTACAATATACATTGAAAACAGCTCCTAACGGGATAGGATGTAAGGCCTACTCGATTACCTACACTGCATAATCCCTACTCCCTAGAAACGACTATATTGACACAGTTCCCATGTAATTTTGTATGTTCCCGCCAATTTGATTCTCTATCAGTGGTGAGTAAAACACTAGACCCTGAACCTTAAACCCCTAAACCCCTAAACCCAGACCCTAACCTAAACCGCCTATCTGCATGGAGTTGAGGATTTAGGCTTATGGTCCAACTCCAGGGGGCTGTGGATGTTGCAACTCCCATCTGGACCTTGCTCTGCCAGGCCCAGATCAAAGCTGCCATGCAGGAAAAAAGTCAAAGTCTGCAGAAAAATGGGCGGCAGAGCTCTTAAGCTCATGTGCGCTACAGTAAATTGGGTTTAGGGTTTGGGGTTTAGGGCCAGACAAGTACTGGACATGGGTTCCATATTGGGACTACATTGTGGACTGGCCCATGATAAAAGAGGGATCTTTATGTGCATCGCTTAATTAGGGTTCCTTAGTAAGCCTAATATCGAAAGTAGCGCATGCAGCATTAAGACTCATGCCATTCGGTTTGCAGTAACAAAACCCCAAGTACCCAGTGATTGTGTACATGGGGATTGTTTTTCATTTTCGCAAAGGCACAGATTGTGAAGCTTGCTTGCTTGCTCAATCTGAGCGGGACCGGGAGCACAGCACTCTTACCTCAGAGGGACAGCCATCAAAGCGCTTGTTGTGTCGGCATTGGCTGCGCTGGCCACGAAGAGAAAGTGCACAATGGGGTCCTCGCTGGAGGAACTAGGACCGACCTCAGCCAGCCAAGTAGCAAACATTTCCATCACAATTTCTTCAGAATTTAAATGCAACTGGTGCTACTTAAAAGCTAGCAAAAATCCCAAACTCAGAAGCAGTGTCTTCATATAGTTTGCCAGGCATTGCTCAACATCTCGAATGTCTAAGCCCGACACAACGGTGATGTCAGCATTGGGCTGCTCCCTCGCCCACATGCAGGCGCGCCGAAGCATCTTTGCTGACCTCACGACCGCGCAAATTCTAAGATCCGGCTGTTTGGCCGTCTTGTAAAACGCTTCCATGATGGGCTTCGCCTCGCGCCATTCTGCGACAAGCAGCGCGGTTCCGGTTCTGCCCTGCAGCCAGCTTTGAAAGCCCATGTACTTCTTGAAGCATACGAAATTGAACCCGAACATCTCTGCTAGATTCTGCATCTGTACGCGCAGCTCGTCTTGCTCTGGCTTCAGGCAGTGCTCGAAGCACCAAACTAGCGAAGTCTCACTAGCTGGTGAAGAATGCACACCGTGCCACGCCATGTCAGCCGTGAGGATTGCGAGCAGGATGCAAACTAGTCCAGCCTGAGTCCTCTCACTACTTTGAACACAAATGGCTTTGGAAACATGAGGTCAACAACTGCCAGACATGTTGGCAGCAGCTTTAAGATTGCAATACGGACTTTGTGCCGTTGATCCTACGTATACCCCATGCTACAAACAAAGTCCTGCCACGCCTTCTGGTTGGATGCCCTGATCTTGGGAAAGGTGTGAAGGTCAACTGCTGGCATAACGGGGACACTGCTTGCATCAGGTATGGAAGCAGTGGCAACCTTCCTTGATATGGGCGGCCCCTTCTACCGGGTTCTACCGTACTTATAACAAAGATCACAACCTATGTTGGGACTCCCTGTTTTTGAAAACCCCCATAGTTATACCACACGGTTCGGAGTTCAGGGTTAAGCACTTACGGCACGCGCAGATATCGGCATTACCGCGAAGCCTCAGCGGCCTCCATGACACGCCCCCAGGAAGTCCCCACAACAAGAAACATCCAGAGTCCTTGATAAATCAATATGTGCAGCTGAGGAAACCGAGGGAACTAAGCATATTATCCTTACATGATGAGAACATGCTGTGCCCCAGGCACCAAAGCTCTATCCTAGTTGCATACGCTTAATGCCCTGACCTCCAAAACGGCAACTCTCAAATGGAAGGGAACCATTCGGACCCCACCCAGAGCTTTCTATGTAGTTCCTGTTTGTGTAGAGTATTATAATTCCTTACCAAAAACCCGAAAACAAAAAGGAGCTACATAGGAGCCTCTAGGTAGGGATGCATAGGCAATGGAAAATTATGCAAGGATTATAGCAGGGCTCCTTTGGGAGGTTCCCGAGTTGCTTTTCTCTTGGGTTATACTCTTAGGGATTTGGGACCCCAGTAGAAATTATCATTTCAGCTAAATATTAGGATTGTTGGTAACAGAAATTAAAAATCATTTTCAGGAACCTTGTAGTATAAGGGTAGTTTAGGGCCTCGGGTTTAGGGTTGCAGATTTCATGGTTTGGGTTTACTGTTTGGGGTTTCGGGTCTGAGGTTTAGGTTTAGTGTTCAGGGTTTAGGGAAACCATACGGTACTTTGAGGGAAGCTGGCGTTAGGTAGTACATGAATATTCCCCTTGAAAAAACAATATACCCCTATTGTAGCCCTACCTAACGCTAGCAACCCTAGCGTTCCACCTAAGCCCTAAACACCAAAGCCTAAACCCTAGACCCTAAATCCTAAACCCTAAATCCTAAAGCCTAAACCCTAAATCCTAAAACCCTAAATCCTAACGGAATCCTAAACCTCTAAACCCTAGACCGTAAAACCCTAGGATCCCGCAACGAAGCAGTGAGTGCCGAGGCTTCAACTGTGTGCTCTGGCTGCCAGGTCTTAACGTCAGGAAGGCATCCTCAGCGTTACAGGGTTTAGGGTTTAGAGTCCAAGTACCCAATAATTAGGTACCTGGGATTTGGGTGATGGTAGTTGTGGTATAGGTTTTGGGCAAGTGTATGATAATTGGGTACTGGGACCCTTATGGTGAGGTTTAGGGTTTAAAGGGAATGAAGCCCAGACTCTATAAACCCTAAGGGGTCAGAGGCCCGAATCCCCACACCCCAAAACTCCTCTAAAGTCAAACTAAACCCCAGCCCAGGGATGAATAGAAACCGCTCCCACTTCTAAATCCTAAGCCTAAACCCTGACCCCTAAAGCATGCCTGAACCCCAAAAGTATGTAAAACACTGGCCTTTATGGCTAGTTTTTGGTGTTTAGGGCTATTGTTTTTCATGCTTTTGGGGTTTAGGTGGGTACATAATTCCCTGTCTCGACTCCAAAGACACTAGCCTCGAACCATTCTGGTTTCGGGTTTTAGGATTTAGGGTTTAGGGCTGGGTACTGCCTCACCCTGTAACAGTCTATATTAGGGGGTCTAGTTAAGGATTATATGTAACTATCTTATGAATATTACCCAACTCGTACAGAGTGGGGGCAGTACCTAAGACTGAGGGTTTATGCATGTCTTCTCATAGCGCAGATGCGCTATAGTTTCTGGTTCATTGTGCGGATACAGTGCATGGGTATTACTGCATGTACCTTCTTGAGTTCTCCGTCTAATTGCAACTTAAGGAAATACTTGCGGCAATGATCCCAACTTCAGGTGTTCTAGCAGCTAAGCGCTTCTGTAAAGCTGTGAACAGCATCTGGATTGTTGCAAACCCCAATGGATAGACACACGATAATCCGGGCTGGCATTCCCTCAACCCCAACCCCTAAACCCTAAACTCTAAACCCTCAAACCCAGAAACCCGAAACCCTAAATTCTACCAACCCTAAACCCGACAAAAACCCTACAAAATCTTATAAACCCTGTAAGCCCTAAACCCTAAACCCTTAACCGTGTTGTCTTGGGCAATGGAGGTCCAGAGCCTGAG
Organism: Symbiodinium pilosum; assembly: GCA_905231905.1. Lineage (NCBI taxonomy): Eukaryota > Dinophyceae > Suessiales > Symbiodiniaceae > Symbiodinium > Symbiodinium pilosum. The sequence goes on along the minus strand of CAJNIZ010000757.1, from coordinate 8,840 downwards.
GGGTGCTCCCCTTGCACCGGCAGGGGCCACAAGAGGCACTGAGAGCTGAAATAACAGTTTAGGGTTTAGGGGTTTTAAGGGTTTAGGGGTCTAGGGGTCTAGGGGTTTAGGGGTTTAGGGGTTTAGGGGTTTAGGGTAGATCTCTCAAATCGGACTGTTAGTCGTGGTAGGCCAAAGGGTTTAGGGTTTAGGGCATGGTAGGTGTAGGGTTTAGGGTTTAGGGGTTCTATGCCAAAAAGGACTCTAACGGGGACCTCAAACAGGGAACCCCAAGACTATGATAAGTATCATGGGAATATAAGGACCCTGGTACGTCAATTCCCATCATATTCTTACTGTATTATTGGGATGCCTTTTGGGGTCCCCATTTCAACCTTTTTAAGTTCAATGGCTATGATGCGGGCCAATGGAGCATCTGTGGCTTTACAAACTCGACTTCCAAACAAGGTGCCCTTTCCCCAGCGTGAAACCCGCAAATGGTCGTGTGAAAAGTACTGTCCCCGTGCAAAGGAAGCGCTTGACAAACGGTTGCTGGTGCGAGACATATCCGCAATGAGTTTGCAACCTAATGTCCTTTCAGCATGCTCAGATATATACTTTCCTCGCACAAAATGGAAACATATGAAAGCTGCAGTGTTCGCAGGGCGTCTTTGGGTTTCCATGTTAGTTGCCCGGAAGGCAGACCATACTGTGATTTAAACTCTTGCAGGTTCGATTCCTATTGTCAAACCAGATAAAGCCTGAACCATGGTTGAATGTACGTAACTTGTAATTTGGTACTCTCCCTAAACCCCTACACCCTAAACACGAAACCCTTCTGAATACCTAACCCCTGTATAACCCCTATCTTCCCTTTAAAGGTACCCCTAATTTTGGGAAACCCCTATTTCTGTTAGGGATTTATGCTAATGAGGAACCAGAACACTCCAAAAAAATCTGAGTTTAGGGTTTAGGGTTTAGCTTAGGGTTGAGGGCTTATCGGGTTTCGGGTTTAGAGTTCAAGGTTCACGGGCCGCTACAAATCGATAGGAAGCAGGATCACGACAGATTTTGCCCCAAAGCGAAATACGCACCTTAGCGAAACGAACCCTGAGCCAAAAACCTGAGATGCTTTAAACTAAGACGAACCAAATGTCTGAATTTGTTGCTGGAACCCTAAACCCTGAACCCCAGACCCCGAACCCCTAACCGAAACGCTCCTAAGCCTGAATACTGGGGCGGAGACGTGGGCCGCGCCCGGAACCTGAGGAACAGTGCTATACCCTGAGGGTCCAAGGACCCAAATAATGGAGTTTTAGGGCCCAAATACTATAATATTAATAGTATTTGGGACCTAAAACCCTATTAGTTGGGTCCTTGGACCCTTAGGGATACATATCTCAGGGTTTCGAGCTTAAGTCTTCGGAGTTGGGGGCTTTAGTATAGTATATTGGGGTAATATTGGGATAATGTAAAATAAACTGGAAACTACAGGGATTATGGGGTTTATATAGGGTTTATATAGGGCATTGGATTTCAGAGTTTTGGGTTTCCAGAGTTGTGGGTTGCAGGGTTTAAAGCTTTCGCTGTTTGTTACGACTATTGTTGCTACTTCCTACTTTGCATACTAGACATGCTTAATGGGCATAGTATACTAGAACACCAAGGTTTAAGGCATCTAGGGTAATGTTTTATAGGGTTTTTCATTCCGGTGTTTAGGATCTAGCATGTGCGGCTTCGAAAACAAGGGGCTTCTCCTTGTAGCAAGCCTGATTAATTACCAATGTCATTCTGCAGTCTATTTGAGATACTCTTTACCATCAAATTATACAAAGAGTCTTGGACCATTGTACTTGTAATGAGGAAATGATTTCTGCTTCTACATTACTCATGATCATGTTTGTATCCTTGTCCATCACCCTGCACATATCGTTGCTACGCGATGCCTTTACAAGCCCCGTATGGCCCATGGTTCTTGTGTCCGGTTTGCTCACATGAACACGCCGTTAGCAGTCACCAATACTCCTAAGGCATCCTACATACACTCACCAAGACCTCTAGCGAAATCCAACGTCGTATACTTTCCTGGCAGGCGTTTGACGCTGGCTTCCGCAATGGCATCCCATCCCCCCCAATCCCCCTCCCCCAAGTTGACCCCCTAAATAAGGCCTAATTAAGGTTCTTTAAACGTGATTTGGGGGGAATGCACCCTAAACAATTCAGGCTTAATTAGGGTTCACTCAAGCCATCTCAAGCCTGATTTGGGGGGAATGGGAGTAAGAGGGTGGTGAGGTGTTGTCCAGGATGCCACGATTCCATGTGAACTGGGTCCCCCACGTGCCAGCACAGACCCGCGAATGAAGCCCGCGTCAAGCGGCGTGAGTGCCAGCTCCTAAACCCTAAACCCTTAGAGTTTACGGTTTCGGGATTAGGGTTTGGGTTTGGGGCTCTGTAGTGACAGCTTTCCGGCATGTCCTTAAGGGCATCTTATCTGTTGGGCACTGGGCCTACAAGGTAAGAGTCTGTAATCGGGATGATACTGGAGACCCATGGGACTTAGTAACTACTTATGACCGTGGCTTATGGGGGTTAGCCCAATTATAAGTAGGGTTATAATCCCGGTTAAACGTAGTTACTACGTCCCATGGGCCTCCAAGTAGGGGACTTTACAGATTCATAGTCTCATCGGTTACTATCCAGATGTTACTCAGTCGGGCACTTGAGCCATGATTCGCTGCATTTGCAGATAAGCAGCGGAGCTGCAAAAGAGGGCATATCATAGCAACAGGGATGAACACCCAAGGACGAAATGTGGATCGCGGCAAGACAAACGGCATGTGCAATGTCGTGTCATTGCTGTCTCTCCTGATGTCGTCTTCAATACAACCCGGTTTAAGGTATAAGGTTTAGGGACCTGAGCTAACCCTCAACCCTAAACGTCCTACCTAAGTACCCTACCTCAAACTTTCAGTCCTGGATGAGTTGCCAATTCAGTTTCAGGGGATTTGTAACTTCAGCAACATAATCCTAACTTAAACCGTAGCCCTAGGGTACTTTGTCCAACACGAAAAAAAACTTGTGAAATGAACCACGATGAGCAGTCCTTGTAGCAGGGCATGAGGACCGACCGGCCTTGGATGACGCTTGGGCGAAGGCCACATCGATCCTACTTCCAAAGCAACTCTACCCAAGGGCTCCTTCCTACTTTTGTGTGTATAGCTTGTTTTGATAATGGATTGTAAGATACTTTTAAAAAAGGAGCCACATAGGAGGCTTTGGGTAAAGCCTGCTAAGACCTGAGTCCTAGACACAATTATGCTCCAAAGGCTTCAACCTCTAAGCTACAGGCTTCCAAGAGAACCACACGGTTTAGGGTTTCGGATCTGGGGTTTAGGATTTAAGGTTCAAAGTTGAGGGTCCTTAGTTAGGAAACAAACCTTTGAGAAATACTCAGATCCCTGATATGGCTTAATGCAAATGCCTTAATCATTTCACGTTAAATGGTATCTGGATATCCTAATATGATTCAAGGTATATACCTTGAGTACGGCGTTCGGGTGCTGGGTGACCTTGGCACTTCTCTGGACCCCAAAAGTAGGTAAAATAATGGCCTGAAAACCCCAAAGAGCCCAAAAGGCTGTTTTTCTACATACTGTTCGGGGTTCAGTAATCTTTGAATACACACAAAAAAAAAACAGTAGGTGCCAATACGTAGGACCCAGGAAGCAGGCAGGAGCCTATGTAAGCTATAGTCTAAACTCAAAGTACAGTCCCCTATGTAATCCCCTATATAACCATCCTTGCAGGAATTTAAACCCTAGACCCTAAACCTTGATCCCTGATCCCTAAACCCTAATCCCTAAACCCTGATCCCTAAACCCTAATCCCTAAACCCTGATCCCTAAACCCTAATCCCTAAACCATAATCCCTAAACCCTACTCCCTAATCCCTAAATCCTAATCCCTAAACCCTACATGCTAATCCCTAAACCCTAATCCCCAACCCCCATCCCTACGTAAAGCCTAACTCCAAATCCCTAAATCCTAACCCCTAAACCCTAAACCCTAATCCCTAAACCCTAACTTCTAATCCCTAATCCCTAAACGCTAAGCCCTAATACCTAAACCCCAAACCCTGATCCCTAAACCCAAATCCCTAAACCCTAATCCCTAAACCCTAAATAAACCCCTATTAAGGAGCTTCGACTGCAGTTCATGCGAGGGGCCATGGTTAGCAAATTGGGCCTTAGACTTCAGCATGTTGCGGGGTTGAAGGGGTTAGGGGGTTTAGGGTTTAAAGATTAGGGTTTAGGGTTAGGCGTCCGAGGCTGTAGGGAAGTCGGGACTACGATTGAGGTGTTCTGGTCAGGGATGAAGGCTTAGGGTTTAGGGCCAGTGTTTGGGGCTTAGCTTTGGGGATTCCCAAAATCCATCTGTGCAGTGGGTGCTTGGGTGGTTGAACCCAGTATGGTTATACTCTTCATATATGTGACTTAGCGGGTCACGGGGGAATTAGTAAGTAGGTCAGTAAAGGGTAACTCAGGTTACGATATGCGTTATAAGGATGTTTAACCTACTTACTAAGTCCCCCTTACCCCCAAGTACCACACCCAAAACGAGGATACCATCTTACTTGGAGGCTAAAATCATTGCTCATGCATCTGTTTTCTTTCTCATGCAAGCCATCTTCTTTTAGAAGTGCGGGGTATGGTGGGAGATACCTAAGGGAGGTTCTTATCAGGGCAGGTGGTTTCAGGGTATGAGTTTTTCAAGTTGTACCACATATTACAGTAGTGTAGTCAGAAACAAAGTTGAACAGCTCCTCAGGATTATACAAAAATACAAATTACAAATAATTCCTGCGGAGACTACAGACTATTCACGTTTCTGGCACAGGCTCTCTCAAGACGATTGCCATATCCAACGGTGCCGATAGCACACACATTTTCAGGAGGCAGTTTGCGAAGCACAAAGAAAGTGCTTTCGTCTCTTCTTCGGTCGGCTTCTTGAAGGGGTGTGACCTGATTTGTCTCAGTCTTCATAGAGAAGGAGGTCATCAAAAAGCAAGGGGCAATTGAGAGTCAAAACGTACGTTAGGAGGAGACGCGAAGCAACTCTGCACAGAGCATTTCTCAGGCAAGAACGCTTAAACCCTAATCCCTGAACCCTGAACCCTAAGGCGCATCTTGAGTTATTCTTGGCATTTCTATGGAAGAAGGGCTGAAACACTAAACCCACGGGGTTTTAGGGCTTAGGGTTGAAGGTCTGGCTCTTTTGGAGAGAGAAACACGCGCCTCAATCGGTTTAGGGTTTAGGATATAGGGGATCCAGGGTTTACGGTTTAGGGCGTAAGGGATGATCCTTACACCCAAAAAGGCGACCTTCAGGTTCATGGTTAGCAACTCAGGGTTGCTGTTGAGGAACGGTTTAGGGTTTAGGGGTTTAGGGTTTAAGGTTTAACCTAAATTAAGTTACCATAATAACGGTATAGTATTGGGTTTGCGGTTTCGGGGCTATTTTGTCCCCCTAGAATGGAGAATCAAATGGAAAAAACATCGAAAAGAACATGGAAAATACAAGCTGGGGAAATATAGGGAGGTAAGGAACCTTAAATGCAATTTAGGGTTTAGGGTTTAGGGTTTAGTGTTTAAGGTACCATAATGGGTATGTATATTTATGGTATTTAATACAGGGTTTGGGGTTTAGGGTTACCAGAATGGATACATATAGTAATTGATAGGGCTTCCCCCATATAGTAACTTAACGAAGTTCCCTAAAAGCAGCCCAGTCAATCCTTCAGTTCATGGCAATCTTTTATTCCAGCGACTCCGACCACAAAGTTTACCTAGACCTCCCAAATACCCAGACCAACGTCTTATAACTCCAAAAATGGGTATCAACGCCAGTGTTATGGTATATAGGTTTTCTGGAGCTTAAGGTAGATTCTTAAGCCCTCGCCCATGAACCTTGCCACACTGACACAAAAAGTCACCTGGAGAACAAGTGGCAGTTTCCTGAAATAGGTGGACAGAAACACAGAACCAAAAATACTAGAACCCTCATTATAGGGACGCCCAAAAAAGCACCCCCGATTTGACTAAACCCAAGCTCATCTGAGACTGAGTCTATCGATGATTGGCGGATCAGGGATCAGCGCCAAACGCGGGCAATGGTCTCTTATCCTGACCCTGGGATATTGAACCACATGTTGATTGCTTTCTCTGGACACCTGCCATGCTTAATACAAACACGCGGCCAATACATAATCTATCTACCATAACATTTAACTGGCCGACGGCAGCTGTTTGAAGTCTACGCCGAACCCACATAGTGTTGTGCAAAAAAACCATCTTGTGTCAGCAGCAACCGCGCTAAACCCTAAACCACGCGGAGGATACCACAACTCCTGCATGTCCCCAAGCACCCTATACGCTGGGAATTATTGCGTTATCACCCACAAAGCAGGAGTCACAGCTTTCCGTTTGAGCCAGACCTGAAATTTGTTGACGCAAATGTCGCGGCTTTCGGGTTTAGCCTCACCATCCTCCAGCCGCTCCGTCAATTACCGGGGGTCCGCTAAACCCTATAGTCCCCCTTTAGTAGACAGAATACGGATTATATGGAGATCTGATTATAATATACCAAAAGCCATATTCTATCTACTTAAGGGGACTATAACCACTAAAGCCTATTTCCCAAGAATTCACGGCCCCTTTCTGAGGGAGAGTCTCCGCGTGAGGATTTTTCGTATCTTGGGGTCTATAAGGGATCCAGCTGTCCATTGCTGAAGGCAACCCCCACTTTGAACAGATAAATCAAAACTCGGAACTTGTGGATGGGGTTTAGGGTTTAAAAGGGTTTAGGGTTTTGGATGTTAGGGGAGGCCTGTTGTTTTTGGAGGATTTGGGCACACGGCATGTTTCATCTTGGTTGGATGCTCCAACTGGTTGCACTTGGATGGGGTCCCTTTAAACCGCCTATTTCAGGGTATCGTTTCAGGGGAAGGCGGTCACTCAGATAGGTTTTTTTTAGGGTTTGCGATGCAGGTATTATCCTATGTTCGGGGAATGACAAATAAATACAGCACAACCGTTCCAGCATCAGTATGGGCCGATATCGTTGCGACAGTTGCGCATGTTATTTTTTTTCGGGCGTAGGGTGCGAGAACTACAGGGAAAAAACGAATCATTGTCTAGACTCTGGCAAACTGAACACCCCGAAAGCATTCATACAAAGACTGCTGCCCTGTTGACAGGGGCCCTATATGAGCCATAGTCTAAACTCCTAGTATCCCCTTTAATAACCCCCTATAGTAGTCCCCTATATACCCCCTTTAAGGAGTTTAGACTATGGTTCATATGGTTCCATCCTGGTCGAGGGTAGGGTGATGAAGGGTGCCACATTAGAGCCCATCCCGTTGAGATATCTCAACCCTAAACCCCTGTAGGGTTTAGGGTACATCCTAAACCCTATACCCTAAACCCTAAGCCCCTAAACCTCATCCGCAAGTCCTCACGTTCCAGGGCCTCGGCTTAGCGTTCAGCGCCTCAGGTTTAGGGTTTAGGGCATAGGGTCTCAAGATTTGGGGTATAAGGTTTCAAGCTTTGCAGTACAAGGTTTTGAGGCTTGGGGCATTTAGTCTTAAGGTTGGGGTATACAGAGTTTCAAGGTTTGGGGCGGCATAGGGTTTTAAGCTTTAGGGTAGTGGGTTTCAATCGCCATCTAAAAGCTGTAGCCAAGAAAAAAGCCGCTGTCACTGTCCGTCCCATGCCGTTTTTTGGATCTCCCACGGAGGCAGTTCCACAAGGGCCCCGTGAGGTTGTGCTCCCAAACCCTCAGCCCTATCTGTAGTTGTGCTACTTTTACGGCTTTCTGCCTCCAACAAATCAGTGAAGTCGGTCACCTGTGTATTGGGGCTAGAAGGTGGAGCTACATGTTGCTCATGCCTAAACAACGCTGAAAGTAAAGGATGGCTGCAAACCAGACTTCAGCTTAAACGCAAGCCCCATCTCAAATTCCATGGTGAGCCGCACTCAATTTGGGGTTGGAGATCCCGACCAGCGTTTGTACTAAGATTCAGACCCTAAACCCTAAGATCTGGGTATATGGGCTCAGAGGCCCTGATAGCTTGGCCATGCATATCCTAAACCCTTAACCCGCCTTTCCGCCAAACATGGCTCCCCCACCTCTACTTGAAGATGCAAGGGTAACGATAACTTGGGTAGGCTTGGGGCCCTACAAAAAATGTGGTTGTAGGCTTTAGGGTTTGGGTTTAGAGTTTATAGTCTTTTGGCTTAATAACGGTTACCTCCTTGTTAAACCCAACAAAAATCATAAGCCATTCATGTCAAACACCTGATCAGTCTGGCTGCTGTTTTGAGAATCGTACTACCACATGTTCCGATTGAATTGAGAGAACCGGATCTGCAAACCCTAGACCCTAAACCCAAAATTGCCTAAACTCTGAACCCTAAACCCTGAACTCTAAACGATTTATACCGGAATCCCAAACTTGCAACTTTGCACACAACCTGGCATCTGAAATGCGCACAGTCCCTCGGTTCAGAGTTTAGAGTTTAGGGACAACTCTCAAGGGGCCATCATCCGAAAGCTTGGTATATATGCCAAGAGAAATCTCCCAAAGTGGGAACTTTCCTCAAAAACACGGGGCCCCTCGATGAGACCCACTATTCTAAGACCATCCCAAAGCCCCCTAAACCCTAAACCGTTAATCCTTAACCCTATCCAAAGGGACCCACAGTCTTGAGAAGCAGACACGGGTTGCTGATAAAGGTGGCGCGGTGCTTCGGTGTGAGCATACTTAGGATACATTTCAATCATTTGGGGGGGGGGGGGGGGAA